>JAKTQM010001321.1:4101-15761 GCA_030558825.1 Blastobotrys niveus
CATTTCTTCCGAAAGAAGGTGGTAAGTGTCTAAAACCGTTGCTAGCGCCGCCACGGGCAACGAATAATGGCGTTACCGCCGCGCAAGGTGAGGCGGCTACTGCCGGTGGTGGTGAAGAAGGGGATAAGTTTAGTTTTGTTAATACAACATGTGGGTTCCAAGAGGAGAATCCTGGAGCATATGAAGATGTTAGCGCCTTGTTTTTGGATGATAGCGATTTCAAGGAGATGCAGGAATCGTTGGATCATGTGGGGAGCGCATTGGAGTATTACACGATCATAATCAAGTGGTTACAGGCGAACAATCCGGATCTAGCACGACAAATCCAGAATTTATTAACTCAGTAAAGTGCATCGTCGAGGTTATCTTTTATTATTATGTACATAGTCTTAACTTTTTATTTTCAAAATTTTTTTACAGATCCTTCAACAAATCATTCTCCCATTCAAACTTCTTCTTTTGCTTCGTCGACTCTCCGCCAGCAGCCGGCTGTTGCTTGTTCTGTGACTGAGCTTTCTTATTAGCGGAAGAAGCAGCGGCAGCGGCAGCATCACCGGCTTCTGGCAATGGTCCAAATGGACGCAATGTCGGCACGGATTCAGGTAATTCTTCGGTAGGTTTGATCATCATATCAAACGACAACTTGGTTCCGTTTGGAACATTAAACAACAACCGGTACCGCCCAATATGGTCGACAAACTTGGACGTCTTGTCCTCTTTTGGTCCCACCCACACCGAGAAGTTAGCATAAGAAGCAGGAATAGTAGTACCCGTGAGTTTAGACAAGTGTGCACATGCTTCATCGACAGTGTAATGCACGCTGCCGTCCGTTGTCGATAGCTTGATATTGAAAGACTTTGGCAGCATTCTCAATGCAGATTCCACCATGAATGAATCACCACCAGCAGTAGCAGTAGACTTTTGCTTAGCAGCCCCGCTGGTAAGAGACCCGAATTGAAGGTTGGTTAGAGACTTGAATCGTTCTTCTCGAGCTCGCTTCTGCTCGGCTATAGCTTCAGCACGATCAAGTCGTGCCTGTTCTTGTCTTTGTAGACGTGCCTTGGCTTCTTCTTTTCGTCGTTGTGCTTCGACATGTTCTCGTGATACCACGGGGATCCGAGGGCCCTGCCCTTTGATGATATATGCTGCGCCATTGTTGACGTGGAGTTGGTTTCGCATTCGTCCTGCTGCAACCTGGACAATTTCCCCTCGGACACCGAGCCCTGGGAAGTCTTTCAGTAGCTGTACTGGGATTTTATTCCGCATTTTTGTGTATGTATATAGATATGTCGGTTATGTCTAATGCACTTTTTTTCGGTGGTGATGAAATTTTTTTTTTTCAAGAGAAATGGGGGGAATTGAAATTCCACACCCCGGATTCGAAATACATCGGAAAAGCATATATGGGTTGAAAATAAATTATATTCTTTTTTTAGATCTCTAGTAAGTATTCTATGCATACTCTAGCTCATCATCTCGAGGAGAAATATCCTCGTTCCCTACAATAGAATCAACAGGTCGCCAAATCTGCATACATTCGTTATCCAAGGACCCCAGCACCCAGTTATGCTCGGGGTTCCACCCAATATCGCTGACCAACTCTCGATGTCCACCATGCATGAACGCCAACTCTGGGGACGCGTCTTCCACATCGTCTGGCTGCATCTCCTCGCCAATTCGACTAATGTTCCACAAGCATACTCGTCGATCCCGCGATGTTGACGCGAAAACCTTGTCACTGTGTGGACTCCACTTGACCGAGTCCACGGGCTTGCTGTGATCCATAAACGAGTTGAGCCGTTCCGACATGTACCGTAGATCGAATAATGCTACCGTCTTGTCATGTGATGCCGTCAGCAGCAAATGCTCATCGTGGTAGTTGAACGACAGCGAATTGACTGGTTCGTCATGCGGCTTGATGCTTTGCACGGGTTTCCCATTGGATGACCGAATGTCGTACAGGTTCAACAGGGCATCTTCAGTAACCACACCAAACTGCGATTTGTTGAACCGATGCCATTGCACGTCATTGACCCCATTAGAATGGTTCCAAATCATCTTGGGGCTGTTAGTCTTGCTGCTCTCGGTATCCCACAAGCACACTACACCATCATCAGCACCAGTCAACAAAGCACCGTCCACTGGTTGCCATGATAAACCAAACCCGTTTTCACTATGAAAACTAAACTGTTTGACTTGTTCTTCCCTTTCCATGTCGAATAAATATACGTTACCATTGCCCGAGATTGTGGCAACCTTCATTACTTCCCCTGGGACATGTCTAGCCTTGTTTACATCCCCCTGGTGTTCTACTTTTTTCAATGTTTGCATTTCATGTCGTTTATGGGCTGCATCATCTTGATCAGCTAGTAGTTTCCCGCTGTTGACAAACTTGACTTCTGCGATTTGTAGCGTATGTTTATCGCTCCCATTGTTTTGGCCATCTTCATCAGCTTCTGTGTATGACCCTAGCAGCATTTTTTGTGTCACAGTACCGTCTGCTGCTTGTGTGCTATCTGGTAGCCATTGGAACGTCAATTGAGGCTCTTCCATCTCCTGTTCTACAATCGTACCATAGATCTGCTGTTTGTTTTCGAGCCAGATTTTGTATTCTTCTTTGATTGTTTCTTCATCATCCGAGGCATCTTCCCAGTCTTCATCTGGATTGCTAATATTCGTATCGTTGGTCATTGTATCTTGTCTTTCTTAAACTGACGCGTTCGAGTTGCAGTAGAGGAAGTAAAAAAAAAAGTGAGTGAGATCGCGGCTGCGAAACAATTTAAACACCAACTTTTTGCGTGCGCGAAAATGTGTGGCGGTGGTAAATTTGATTTTTAGTTAGTGCAATGTTCATTCAAAAAGGGTCATCTATATCTACTAGATAACTAAACAAAAAGAAAAGAAACGAAGATAATTGTCTATAAAAAAGCAAAAGATTTTTAATCAATGCGGATGGTGGTTTGCACTGGGGTGTCTCGGCTACTGGAACCAATGTACACCTTATACTCACCCCGAGGAACAACCCAAGATTGAGACTTGACATCCCATACTGCCAAATCTCGTACCAACAAGTCGAATTCCACCTTCTTGTGGCCACCTCGTCTCACATCCACCTTTTCAAAACCTCGCAATTGCTTTGGTGGGTTATCGAATTCCTTAGATTCTGGATACCCAATGTACAATTGAGCTACTGCAGCACCATCTCGAGAACCAGTGTTGGAAACAGTAGCAGAGACCTTGTAAGCCACCTTCCACAATTCTGGGTTACCACCGGAACCACCACCAGCTCGCAATGCCTTGCTCTTTTGTTCAGTGCTATACCCATCTGGGAACTTGTAACCGCCACCAGCAGTCAATTCAGAAGTCTTGTTGACGTAGCAGTATTCGAACCCTGGCACCTTGGTGAATCCCTTAGGGAATACGGCTTCCTTGGCATCTGGAACCTTGGAGCCAGACTTCCATGGCTTTCGAAGTCGTGGTGGTTCTGGTAGAGCTTGCTTTGGCTTGTAGACTTGTCGAACATGAGCATTATCGTACTTATATTCAGTGTAGGACAAGCCAAACCCGAATTCGAACAATGGTTCGATACCCTCCTTGTCGAAATGCCGGTAGTCAACATAGATATCAGCTTCATTGACGGTGTAGTCTTGAGGATGTTCGGATCCCTCAATCTTATCACCCTTGCTTAGTGGAAGGTAATCCTTGACATCCTTGGCGATGGTGAATGGCAACTTACCAGATGGGTTGAAATCACCAAATAGCGCTTCAGCAATAACCTTACCGGTATCTTGGCCCAATGGTGGGGCAAACAACACGGCAGTAACGTTTTCATGGTCGATCCACTTGCTCATGTCGACTTGACCAACGGAGCTGATGATGACAACATTGTTGGTGTGGTTCGCGGCGGCATAAGAGATAATCTTTTCAGCTTCCAATTCCAATTCAAGCGAAGTTCGGTCGATTTCTTCACCAGCATTAGCTAGAGCGAACACGAGGTTGACATCAGCGTTGGTGATGGCATTGCCGTAAATATCCAACTTGGTACCTAGAATTTCAATTGGTTCGGTTGGTTGGCCGGCGTTGTAGTCAACAGTGATACCTTCTCGTTGAGCTCGTTCGTTAATACCTTCCAATGGAGAGATGAAGTATGGATAAGCTACAGCACCAGAGCCCCAGCCTAGTTGAGCAGCACCATCGATCATACCTAGTGGGCTGACACAACCCATAATGGTGCAGGAGTGGCCCATAGTGTTTGGCCGAGCGGCGGCAGCAAGCACTTCGATCTTGGATGGCTTCTTCTTACCTTGGATCAATGGCAAGGTGTTGTTCTTGTTCTTCAACAAAATGACGGCTTCCTTGGCGGTTTCGTAAGCAACCCAGTCGTTGTATCTGTTTCGGGTATCGACATGCTTGTTAAGTTGGACGGTTGGACCATAACCAATTTGAGGGTACTGCGGACCATAGGTTGCTAGAGTAGCGGTATGGAAGTTTGGTGGACCACGTTGCTTTCGAGCTCGGTCCAGACCGACCTTGTAGAATGCAGCCATCACTCGGGTAGCCATGTCGTCCAAATGTTGAACTGGAACAGTACCATTGAACACAGAAGACAACAGCCCAGAGTTATAGTTTGCACTACCTGGCATTTCAACATCTTGACCAGAAGTGAACGAATTGATACCAGAGTGAGTACCAGTCCAATCACTCACCACAAACCCTTGGAACCCCATTTCATCCTTCAACACCTTATTCAAAACGTACGAGTTTTCACTAGCCCATGAATTGTTAATCAAGTTATAAGAAGACATGATAGACCCGACGCCAGCATGGATCATATCAGCAAACGGTCGGGCATAAATTTCTCGCAATGCTCGTTCACCCAAATTCTCACTGATTTCATGTCGTAGAGTCTCTTGTTCATTGACAATGAAATGCTTAGCACAGGCAATAACATTTTCATCCTGAATACCCCGCACGGACTGAGCACCAATCACACCAGCCAAGTATGGGTCAGCGCCAGAACCTTCCCAGTTTCTACCACCAAGCGCCTTGGCACCCAATGGACCAGTTACTGGACCCAACATGACATCGACACCCTTCTTTCGGAATTCGCTACCAATGGCTCGAGCTCGAGAGTAGGCCAAGTTCTTGTTCCAAGTACTGGCGGCGGCAATCCCTGCTGGGTAACCAGTGACTTTATCGGTTGATCGTACAGAAATTGGACCGTCGGCGTAGCAGAAGCTCCAGAAATCCTTATCTGGCAAGTCACCAGTGTTACCAGAACATTGTGCTAACGAACCAATCCCTGAAGTAAGGTTAACCTTTTCAGGAATGCTTAGTTTGGATACAAAATCTCGAGCTTTCCAGTATGCATAGTCCCAGTCGTGAGCTTCGGATAGACGACCACCTTGTGGAGTTGGATAGTAGTGTGGCGAAGAGAATAATTCCTTGTTGTCGGTCTTGTTACTGCTATCATCATTCTTTCCGCTAGGAGCGGCTGATACCACCGTCAAGGCTATCGTAGCCAATTGAAGGTATGATAGTGATACCATTATGTTATTTCTTGATGTATAATGAAACCAGAAAAAAGATAGGTCAATTAGCGATTTGCAAAGTATTTATAATATGTAAGATGCAAATTTAACGCATACACTAGCCCTTCGGGCCGGTTGTATGAGCTTTTTAGTGGAGGTGACATTCAAAAAGGAGACGTATAAACCAACATGCATCATGGAAAGAAAAAAAAAAATAAATACATGCATGTTTAATCTATGCAGTCTTCTTGTTATGCTGCTCTCTTTTTCTTTTCTTTTTCTTCACTCGCCGTGACAGCAATTGCTAGAATCTGCCCTATATTCCATGTAAATTGACTTATGAGATCCGCAATGAATATTATGATCGAACAATTGACATCAACAAACTATAATTCATATCCCCTGAATCGTTGAAATCGCTGACAGGCAAGTTTGTCCAAAATTGCTGTAAAATCTCAAATGCAGTATTTTCAATCTATGCAAGATGCTGATCTTTGATTGAGACATGGGGAGGTTTAAATCCATCAAACCGTTATCAACCCCTCATTTTCCTTTGGGCAAATGTATCATCTTGGCTTTAACACAAAATGAGGGGAAGATGATGAAACAAGCGGGTATCGTCTATTGAATGTCTTGCATAAAAATTAGAGGTATACACACAATTGGTTGTTTTTACTTTGCCGCACATTACACGACATGACGACTGTTCGGCATCCCTCGTCGTTTTGGTCCCCGTTGTGTTGGTACCGATGCGGCGCAAAGAATCGTAGGAACCAGCCAGGTCAATCCCGATCTCAAGACTGTCCAGGGTATTATAATAATAATATAAAACCTATCTCCATATATTAAATTTACTACGATTTGGTGGCAGAGTCTTCGTTTTTGGTTTAGAATTGGACTTGCTGCTTCTCCTGATGATAGAAGCCGGCAATGCTTCCATGCGGCAACGTAGCAGCCATGCTGTCGCAGTGTTGGCGCTTGGCCGGAACGGACATAAAAAAACAAAACAACCAATCCGGCTCTGGTCTGGTCATTCGGCAATTGACCAAAGAGAAATGATCTCATTGAAGACCAACCAGCCTCTTTGAAGACGTTTAGTGACTTGCATATTGAATTGATTGTGTCTGTCTTTTGAAAATAAAAATGATTGATTGTCATGTTCATGATCGTCGCTGGCTTGATTTAATGTAATGACCAGCACCAGCACCTCAATTTTTTTGAAAGATTCAAAATCTTCCAAGTCTAAAGATTCTATACTGTTCTACTCTTCCTTTAGATTGACTATGTCAGACAAAAAACCGAATTGAAATTTCGAATAGTCAAACACTTTGCAAACCGTCAATCTCGGGCAGCAATTCACATGCATATTAAAGAACCACCACGACCCCGCTTCGGCTAACAGGTTAGTAGTAAGCCTCGGAGACTGAGAATTGAGGCCAAGAACTTGGTGGTGTCTGGGTCGACATTGGCTGACACCTTCCGGCATTTAAAACACTTAGCACTGTACTCTGTATAATGATAATAAAATGAGCATTGCCAACTAATTTTTTCGACCAGAAAGTCCGCCCTGTTTCCCTCCTTGAATCCGTTTCATTTCCCGTTCAAAATGATGAAAATTCTAGAGCACAATGAAGAACTTGTTAAAATACACCAATTCAAGGTGAAGAATATATACATGAAATAAAAATAAAAAAAGAATACAATATGCAACTGAACACAGGAAAAAAAAGAGCCATCTATACATCAAAATCTAGATCAGACATGGCAATATCCGACCCATAGTAACAACAACCATCATACATGATTTCCTTCTTTGGGCTCCACACAATCAAATCATTCCACGACTCAATCGTCGCCAAGTTCCAATCCACACACGGATTCCAACACAGATCAGTAACTTTAGACGAATGACCAGAATGGCGAAATATCAACTCAGGAGGCCCATCATCCCAATCCTGAGGGTACTGCTGCTCACCACCAATCTTTGTAATATCCCATATCACTGCCGTTGAATCTTCACTAGCACTGGCCAATACCCCATCATGATCAGGATTCCACTGTAATCTAGAAATAGCAGCACCATGCCCCTTGAGCGTATGCAATTTCGACTTCAAGTATCTCAAGTCATACAAATGAATGCTACCTTCTACATCCCCATATGCCGCAATGGATTCGTTAGTATTTGAAAATGCTAGTGCGTTGACCCCCGCGGTGACAATCTTCTCTCTTACTATCGCCTGAGTTCGTTCCCGCACGTCGTACAGTACCATCTCGCCCGATTCAACAGCAGCTCCAAAAATTTCAGCTCTAAACGGATGCCATTGAACATCATTGGCATACCCGCCAACTTTTGTTGCTTCCCATTCCGGACTGCTACATTTACTAGGCTGTACGTTGAGATCCCACACTGACACTCGTCCATCATTAGCACCTGTCAAAAGTTTGGCCCACTCGAACGTCGACCAATCAAGTGCCCAACACTGGTCATCATGGTAATTAATCGTAACCTTTGGACTACTGCCGCTGTTCTCGTTGATATCGTATATGAAAACATGGCTGTTTCCAGCGGTCGCAACAATGCTATCAAAATGAGGCAGATGGCGTGCAATATGTACAGATCCTCGATGCGGGAATAGCTTGGTGATTTCTACTACTGGATTTTCGGTAGAATCATTTGTAAATTCTCCACTCTCTTGTTGAAATTGACCGTGGTTTAGGAACCTGGCCTTGCCGACCCGTAAAATTTCCGAAGCGCAGTTCTCGCTAGTATCTGTCCCCGATATGAACGATTGGGCGCCTGTACTGGGATCAAAATCGTCGAGCCATTGAAAGGTTAGAGATGGCCATTCTAGGTTGTACTGTGAATACACGTCGCACAATTTGTCCTTATGTTCTTTATAAGCCATCTATCTATCCATATTTGAGTTTATGTTGAGTGGTGATATTTGGAATTTCGATTTTCCACGATCGGGACCATCTCGGAAAGTTTTTGACCAGTGACAAGCATGAAGTAATATAGACCATTTTGTATACCACAGCAGTAATTCATGATGGGCGAACTTTTTTTAAATCATTACTAGTATGTTTGGTTTATAATAAATTATATATATTTCACTTTATATATATTTCACTTTTTCTGCTTCTTTGGCGGGTTGTGGACCTTATCAATAACCTCCTGCAAAGGCACCGTCTCCACACCACTACACCAACTCTTACACCTCATCAAGATCCTCACCTCCCCAAGCAATACTTCATGTGCCATCTTCTCCGGTTCAACCTCCACCAATAGGTCATCCTTCTTCTCATCCTTTTTACCACCTTCTACTTCCTTTTCAATTTCCTGTCGAACAGACTCTGGATACTGTTCTAGACGCAAATCACACACTTGCTTCAGAACCTGCTTGCCCCGATCAGTCATTTGATCCTTCTCTATCAACTTCACACACTGCTTCTGCAATCGCCGTTTCATCTTCAAATCTTCCAGTTCCAACGCCATACCCAACAACTCCAAAGTGACCAGCATTGTCAAATCCGGTTCACCCGACACCCCAACATCATATGCATCATCAAAGAATTCCTCTTCATCATCCTCCCCAAGATCCTCTACCAGCTGCTCCAATTGCTTCTTCCGATCCGCAGACGCCGCCAAACCAAGCTTCTCCATCGCATCCACAACCAGCCCGGTTGGTATCTCAACTACATCATAATCCGTGCCTCCACGTTCCACGTAGCCATACCGTCGAAGCAAATCACTATTCGGCAATTCCCCGTACGTGTTGTATACTTGTGAGCCCTTAGGGATCTTCTTGATCGCACGCATTTCCATGGTCGTACTTTCATCATCTGTATGATGTAGATGTGCATTGCACAGTTTCGTATGAGCATTCAACATATCAGCCGGTGGGCACATCGCCTTTGTCGTCATTTCTTCTTCCTCCTCTTCTTCATCGCCTTCGCCACCTTCAGCCGTAGACGCAGTCTTCGCCTTGACGTCGAAAGAATACGACATGATCAATGACCCCATCCGATGAAACTGATCTACTGACGTATCGCATCCTTCAAACAACTTATCAGCGAAAATCTCCCGAAGTTCCGACCATTGTTCTTCTGCTTCTTGCTTCCCGACTTTATCAACCACAGCACTACCTTGTAAAAGCTTCCTCGTTTTAGCTTCGTCCCAGAACATTGGCGTATTGAACTTGGTAGGTAAAACGTCAAAGTACGGTTTCCAATGGTCTCGATTAACACATATCATCATATACATCATCAAGTTTAACCATGGGCCATGATCATTATCTCCGCTTAGTAGACTGCTCATTTTGTCATCATTATCAACAGACATTACAAAGTCACGCGGGATCGAGAAGATGAGCTCGTTCTTATCGATATCGTCTGTTGCAATTACCCCACGGCCCTGTCCTTGCGCACTAAAATCATGTAGACTGACTTTGTCGCTAATTTTGACACCGTTCTCCTTGAGCCAATTCCAGAACTTTGCGCCCTGTTCGTCCATTGTGCTGATATCCTGCAGTGTCTAGTATTAGTGTCTGACAATGAAAGGAAAAAAAAAATGTCGGCGCGTAAAAGAAAATTTATTTTCAAGCCGCACAGTGTCCAATGTGCAATCCCAAAGTAGATAATACTAAACAAAAAACATTGACCATACAATATCTATATTTTCCTTTTTTTTAAATAAAAACTTTTCTAATTAAGTAACCTATTTATTATCCCTATTATTGGCTTGCGCTTCCTTCACCTTATCCATGAATTCATCAGTCAACATATAATGTATATTAGCAAGGTTCTTATTAGTTGTCGAAAAGTCATCGCCGTTGTTTTCCTCACCATTCCGGACCTCGGTTCGAGTGTTCAACTTGCTTCGGTTCGCATTACGACCAAGCTGGATCTTTCCTTCATCTTGATCAAACACCACAGCATACTCAACAAAGAAATCGTTCCCCAGTGTGACATAATCGTTGGTCGTATCCTCAGATAGTCTATACAATACTTGTTTTTCCTGAATTCCCTTTTCGCCAGGAGCTAGATTTCCCCCCGAAAACCCAATAGATTTTTTGACCATAATGGAGGAAATCACGTTTTTCAACGGCACAGAATGAGCGGTTGAGCCAGCACCACCGCCAAACTGAAAGTCCAGCTTGGTTTTTGATACCTTGTCAGCATCTTCCAACACAACCAGCTCCGGAGCGTCGAGGAATGGAGTTCCGAGCCGGAAATTGGCGTGACCCATCATTTTATTGTACATATTCGAAGGCAAGGAAATACCATCAACAGCAGGGTTAAACAAGGCTTTGGCTGCTCCTAGTTCTATGCCTTCATACTTCAGAGACTTCAATTCCACCATATACAAATCACCGTGATCCTTATCCAGCGAATAGGTTTGCAGATCACCTTCCACCGAAGCCGTGTCATACCCGCCCAATACCAGATTGACAGTATCGTAACCAATCATCTTCTTGGAGATGGCACCTTGTTTCTTCAATGATTCCAACAGGTTACCCTTTTCACCGGCAGTGGAGGCGCCTCGACCAACCCCGATATACCCATCATGGGCCACCTCGTCATCCTTCTGGTAAACCCCCAGTTCGAATCCTTGCAAATCAACCTTATCAAACTTGATATCAGTAGTGCCGAATGCAACCTTGTGCGACTCATTGTCATGCTTGATGGTGGCATCTTTATTCTTGCTCCAGCCACGCATGTCCCAGCCTTGATATTGCGGGACAGAGTCTTTGTAGAACGTCTGGTAGTACCCATCACACCAGGCAAGCTTGGAGATCCTATTGGACGGATCACCCTTGCAAGACCCCTCGCCATGAATGATGGTGTCAGCAGAGGTTGTATCGATTCTCAATCGTGGAGGATGGGTTTTGCCATCGCCAACCGTCAACTTGTCTACTCGAACCTGGAAATCGTTGACTGGCTCAGGATGCAAACCAAGACTGCTGTCATATTCGTCAAGGGTGTTATAGCGGAAGTTGTCATTGTCGCCATGGTACAGAGGGATCTTCAGGGTCTTACCACCGTCGGACCGAGCAGCCAAGCTAGCTGCGGAGACTGCGTGAGCGAGAGATAGTAGAGTGGTGAAAGTGATTTTCATAATAGTAGTGG
>JAKTQM010001322.1:9420-34115 GCA_030558825.1 Blastobotrys niveus
CTTGCTAATTCGTAACCCACGAGTGCTAGGATTCGATACCAACTATGGCTAGTCCAACCGACAGTGTAATGGGTTTGGCCCAAAGTGCCTAGCTAGTTTGAGGTGGAGGAAGGGGTGTGTATGGGGATATAGCCAATGTGTGCAGCAGCCTTGTTTCTGATTCAAAACGGATTGGACTGGAAAAAAGAAACGCGGCAAGTTGGCTAATGTTGCATGACACGCATGTCATGAATGATTTAAGTCAATGCTTCCTATCTTAGAAGTCCACCGTGTCTATCATTTTGCTTTCTTTTTTCTAATTGAACAAGACTGACATACCCGTAATGTTGACCAATGTTACCAGCTATGAATAGGTAAGAAAAAATTTTCGCTATGCACGTTTTGTTATGAGAGATGGAACCTTTACTATAGTGGCTATTGGAATAAAATCATCGCCATTTAGTTTCGGCGTGATGAATACTTTGTATTCATGATTGAACTGCTTGAGCAGTTATGAGAGCTGATCGTTATCTGTTATAACCTCTCGACAATAAATGAATAACATCCTTTATACGCTTACCTGCAAAGTTTATCAGTTCGTATCGTCAATTCGAGGAGATTGATATTGTTGAAAAAAGTTGTGAAACCGCTAACATTTATAGGTAGAGAAACCACCAGACAGGTAAACCGACTTTAGATAGGCTTTTGTCGTCGCCGCCGACACATTCGAAACGTTGTTTGCAATTGAACAGATCGAAATCGGACGAGAGTTATCAACGTTTATATCTCGCGATTAAGCGAGCGGCTTCAGGTCTTAGATTAGAAACATTAGATCAAGGCTATGATTCTGCTAGCCATTGACTGATAACCTGCGTCCACAGATAAACTTTGAGCCGCGACACTTTACCCCCGAACGTCGTTGGTTGGTTACCGAGGTTAGAAACCATAGAAGACGAGTGTTTCGTATCCAACTTCTTGATGATAGTATTTTTAGGTGTTTATTTGTATTTTGATGATCTTAGAGCAAACTAATGAACATCGCTTTGCACACTCCGAGTTGTGCAAGTGGTACTTGGAAGTCATGGACATCTATCAGGACCAGTAAGAACAGCCATTGGCTTTTCTTTTTCAGCAAAAGTCATCCCTACATTAACATGATTAGCGAGGGATATAGGAGCTTCAGTATCGGGATTAGGTTACATCGCCACGTGTTACCAGGACGGTAGAAGGATGGATGGAGCCGCAACGAGGATCTCCTCCCGAGCCGTTTGCCAACTAGTTGGTAATCGCGATGGTCTAACCATTTTTAAGGGGAATTTTACGGGATTTGAAAGTCCTGAGAAGATTCTTTTCAATTCTAGGGATGGACTGGAGGGTATCCTGTGGCCTGGAAAAGCTTCCTTTTGCCTAACTTTGAACAGTTTAGTGCATTTTTCTCTTTTCATCCGAGCTATTCACCTAGTTTGTCGGATATAATCATGCCTTGTAACTATCTCGATAGAACCAATAATGCAGATTGAATTGGTTTATCTTGAAACACTAGAAAGATCTACATCGGTTCGCATTCAATTACAACAGGATTCTAATACATATCCGGATGATCGGCCAGATTCGATCCGAGACAAGTAAAACAGAGAGGGGTAAAAGTGTTGGAAGATCGGTTGGCTCCGCGAATTTCAGGGTCTCATGAACAATAAATTCGAAATTGGTCGGTTCTTTTATTGCTTTTTCAGTCCAGATGGCTGGTTATTACTTGATCGTCGATGTTTTGTTTGAATGGTGGTGGAGTAATATCAAACAGACGAGATGTATTGATTTGGTATGGATTGTTTGGCGTGAGGACGGATGAAGTGAAATAATAATAATATAATTTGGGCTTTGGAAATCTCATCGAAGGAGGGTGATTTTAATATACAATAGGGAGAGTATAGTCGATAATTGAATAGACGGCAACTAGAACATTCTCGAGCGGAGTTTACAGCTGTTTTCGCGGGCTCGTTAATGTCTTGCTTGTGCGTTAAAGCACAATTGCATTCATTTGGTACCGACCATGCCCTATTTCTATATGAGCGACGAGTGTCATACATTGCTCGGTATAGTCATAAGAACTAGACTAGTCATGTTTAGATCTATATGGAAAGAATCAATATAACAGCGATCAAACATTAGATGAGCGTTGCTAAGGGGATCCCCCAGATACATATGTTTGTGGCTTTATTCAAACTGAATAGAACCTCCTGAAAATATACAGTGCCCAGTTGGCATTGAACCACTTTATGCTGTCTTTCATTGGCCGACTCGCATTAGCTGCAAGCGAAGGAAGTGCATCTTATCGAATGAGGCAAATCTTTTTATTTTTGGCCTGAAACTGGACTAGACTCATGTTTCAGTGCCGGAGCCTAGCCGTTAGCTGTCAGCGACTTTGTGAAACAGCCAGAAAATGGGGTTCGTTTGAGAATCATCTACCAGTATGTTGCAATTGTTGTCGACTGGTTCTAACCCTTTTCCAGCTGGTGATCTTAGTTGCCACAGTAGATACAGGCCGCAACCTTGCTTAGCAGCTTTTTTTTTTCTTCTGTTTCCAAACAAAGATAGATGCAGATTGTCGAACAATGCGTCGATGTTCATACCTCCACCCCTGAATATTAGGCGTATAAAATCAGACTAACGCATCTTGACAGAAGAAGAAAAAAAAGCTGTATCTAGTATGCGTTGTTATATTATCTGGTATGATACACACAATCCGCCATCCAATCTGACCTGTCAACAATACACGCTTACTACACATACATATTTTTCAACACTAGAGTTGAAGGAGGGCACTGGAATTGCCATCATCCCCACTATCACCATCATCTTGGTCATTACAATTACTTATGCATTAGCAACCTAAGCTTCTATCTCATGTTCAGATGAGGATTTATTACTCGCATATAAACAAGAACAAACGAATAGTAACCCAAGATGATGCCTTATCATGCGCATATCATCGTCACGATCACCGGGCGGGGCGAGGCAAAGGAAAGGCAAGGCAAGGCGGGGAGGCTTAGATGTTAGCCTCTATACCAAACTGTAAGATTGAGATTTTTAAAGAATAGATAATATTAGATTAGACTAGATTCCTTGGACGGCTTTGCACATCATTATAAGCTGGAATCAGCAATGATAAGCAAACGAGCTTGTGATAGGCGCAGGCGTGAGCAGCAGCAGCAAATAATATAATAGTAGTCTGTGGCCACCATGCAAATAAGAGCATGGCGGTGGAGGCAGTTTGATGAAGTTTCTTTTGTTTCCAGGTTGTAATGTATTATATTATAAAATGTACTTTATCAAAGTTGTAATAGAAGCTAGGCTTTAAAGCAGAGAAAAGTGAGGTGATAGGCTAGGAAGGAAGGATGGAAAAAAGAAGATCGACATGACCTATCACGAGGCAAGGGCAGCGAGGATGTTCAAAGAGTGAATTAGACCATGTTATTATATTCTGAGACTTTGCTAAAGGGGGGTAGTCTAGGGAGATTGCCTTGCCCGCGGTCGCTACGGCACACAAACTCGATCTTATGTTAGTATCAATGTAGAGGAGTGGAGAGTGAAGTAGAGGATATAATAAAGTAAAAAAAAAATGTCGATGAAATAAGTGGTCTTAACGTTGTTCTTGTTACAATGCATTAGTATGTTAGTAGTTAGAGCTACGCTTATATTCCCCTCTCTCCAGGTCGGTGGTACAAGTAGGAATAGACGAGGGGTTTGACGAGGTATTCTCCGACGATTGGGAACCAGCAAACATATCTCTGGGGTAGGTTCTCATCGTCGTCAGATCAAAAGCACCTAGCAAAGTTATAGATGAGCTGGCTGGCTGACGGGTTCCAAAAGTATTGATCGTTGGCCCGCCTTTTATTTGGGCAGCGGATGGTGTGCAGACGGACTCTTCAAGAGCGAACATTGACAAAACGCGTCATCTTTCAGTTGTTTCCAGCACGATGTAGCAATTATAAAGCAAGTGTAGTCAACAATACCTTGAGCATTGGTGAATATAACGTAGTTCTGGGCGTATATATGAGCGTCATGTCGAAGAGGCTGCATTGTCTACAGGACTGTACGCATCCAGGGTATGTGACAAGTTGAGAAGGTATATCGTCGGATATCATTCTTAAAACCGTTATCATGTTAGAATAAAACGTGTTGTGAGTGTCTGTATATAAAGAAAATAGCTGGCCGAGACACTGTTCCATCCGACTAAACCCACATATTATACACTTTCCTAGAACATTCAAGAATGAGCTTTTTTGAATAATAATCTGTTCACTTACTAGCTGTGTGATGGGCATTTAACAGTTGTCGTCACATTCAGTCTATTTTGGAGATATTTGCTGGCGTTTGGTGGGCAGTACCTATGCTGCTTCTACTGCTGAATATGAAACAAACATGACGACACAAATAACAACTCCCATTCTAATAGACAAGACGGAAACTCTTTTCAACTCCTACACACCCCTCTAATTGAGCTAATCAATCGTATCGCATGCATATCTTGTCTGCTGCTGTTAATCAAGTTGAGAGATGAGATGAGATCAAAAAAAAAAATTGGCCGCGCGTGGTTGGGGCCACCACATCACATCGACACAACCTCTCTGTTTTGACACAATCTCTATCTCTCTATCATTAGACGCCAGCCACGATGGATATGTTCTCAGGTCTGTTATCACAGACTCAACCAAAACCACAGTCTGCTGAAGCAACAATATCTAAACTATGTGATCGGCTACAGAATTCGACCCTGCTAGAAGACCGACAAGCAGCAGTACTCGGTCTTAAAGGATTCAGCCGTGAATACAGAGAAGCAGTGGCTACGACAGGTTTAAAAGCGTTGGCACAAGCATTACAACGAGACAGAGAGGACGTGGAAACATGCAGAGCGACACTGGAAACACTATTAATCATGTTCTTACAGAACGAAGAAGTACAAAACGACCTGGAAAGACAATCGCGACTGGTACGAGAACGGAACAAAAAGTACCGAAGTCCATTGAAAGATGATGGGCTACCACAGGACTACATTGCACTATGGCTAAGTGACGAATTGAGCCAAAAGGAAGAGAATATGACGGCAATTCTCGATATTGTACAACACACGACAGACTTTTATTGTAAATTGTATGCATTGCAGCTACTAGCGGCTATTTTGGCACAGCGGCCGCAACGAGCCCAAGAGTGTATCTTTGCATCGGCTACTGGCGTATCGACATTAGTATCGTGCCTGGAAATTACTGTGAACGAGGTGATTAGAAACGAAGCAGTGTTGGTGCTGCTGAGCCTGGTGGATGGTAATATTGATATTCAAAAAGTAGTGGCATTTGACGGCACGTTTGAAAAGGTGTTTAATATTATCCAGATGGAAGGGGGGCTAGAAGGCGGATTGGTGGTGGAGGATTGTTTGACACTAATCACTGCGATGCTGAGGTACAATGTGTCGAACCAACATCTATTTAGAGAAACAAGCTGTGTGCCGAGACTCAACGATTTGTTGATTGTACCGACTAACGAACTGGGGTTCCTGGAGGCGGCATGGAACGACCAAGCATGGACTAACTTGACGATAGTATTGGAGGTTTTCCAATTGTTTGTGCCCGAGGGTAATGAGGCAACGAGGATCAATCAGGAAGAATTGAGTAGGGCCGGGGTGCTGACCAACGTGTTGAGATTAGCGTTCGGCTTCGAGACTCAAACGTCGATTCGATGTGCGGCGTTATTGACTGCGTCGGATATTATCCGGTCAAATCCTGATTCACAACAGCAGTTTTTGATGATTGATGTGCCGTATGTGGACTTGTCGCTGGTTACACAGAAGCGAGAACCAGATATCATTCCCGTCACGCAGGCGTTACTTAACTGGGCCCTGTTGGCCAATACGAACCAGTTGTTTGAGCTCCGAGTATGTGCTTGCAAGTGCCTTGATTCAGCGTTTAGAGATAATGCCGAGGAAAAGGAGGCTTTTATTCAATCCCAAATTGCCTTTTTCCAAGGTGAAGGATACGCTGTTCCGGTGCCAGAACATGAGCAAGAGAATGGTCAAATTGAAGAAGGTCAAGACACCAGCGAAGGTAATGGCACCACGGGGCAAAACGACACACATGACGACGACAATGCTGCTGTTGATGGTCAATCAAGCCTTGATGGGGCTATTCCTAATCCGCACCAGCTACCAGAAGGGTCAGCTAACCTCATTTCTGCGTTGGTTGACTATGATCCGGACGTACGGCTGAATCCATACAAGGTGTGGTTTGCAGCAGTCATATTGTTGCACTTGTTTGACGATTCGCATAAGACTCGTGATATGCTGCGGGAGGTGACTATCGGGGATGAATCGTTGGGTCAGGAAGAGGTGTCGGTTATTCAGAGTATTTCTGGGATGCTTATCACCTCGTTGCAGTACCATGATCCGAGAATTTCGATAGGGTACTTGATGTTGTTGTCGGTCTGGAATTACGATGATATTAAGGCGGTAAAGGATTTTTTGTGTGAATCAGCTACAGTGCAGGGTTTGATTGGTATTTTGAGTTATTCGGCGAGTGGGAACCCGCTTGTGGAGTCGATGGCGGCGGTGTTGCTAGGGATTACATATGATTTTTGTTCCAAGGATTCGGCAGTGTCGAGGTAAGTGAAAACAACGAGATGAAAAAACGGTGGCAGTATGGGCTAACAATTTATTTATTATTTATTAGGGCGAATTTGCATTCAATGTTGACGGGATCAATTGGACGTGATCAGTATGTGGTAAAGGTGAAACGACTTCGAGAGAATAATCACTTCAAGAACTTTGACGCAGATTATATTTTCCATGCTGAGAAGGATGAGACAGGGTTGCCAAATGTGTTTTTTGATAGCGTGTATGTGGATTTGATCAAGGAGAACTTTTCCCGGATTAAGAAGGCATTTGACCGGGATCCTAATGTCGAGCCTAATTCACGAATCTCTCTTGAAATGTATGAAGAGCTGCAAGCACAGTTTCATGAAAGTGAAAAGAACTTGCGAGAGGTGGAAGAATCTCTTCAAGAACGCAAAGGTGAGATTGCCGGGTTCCAGCAGGAATTAGAGGCGAACCAGGCTAAGCTGCAGGAAACAGAAGCACAACTGGATCAAGTGATTAAGGAACGAGATGGGCATAGCGGGGAGCTCGACCGGACCAAGGGCCAGTTGGAGAAGCTGACGGAGGAGAAGAGACAACTTGACCAGGAACATGGGCGTGTAAAATCGCAGCTGGGGCAAGCTAGCAAGGCGTGTGAAGAGCTACGAGCCAAGGAGAAGCAGTTGAATGTACAGTTGGCGAATATCACCAAGCAGAAGGATGCTGCCGAGGCTGGTATTAACAAGATGAATAAAGAGCTGCGAACGCTAGACAATGGGCGGACGGAGGCCGAGAATAAATGCAAGTCACTCAATAAGAAGGTTGAGGAGTTGAATAAAGCCGCTGAAAAGGCTAAAGGCAAGCATGAAGAGGAGGTTAATAAGCTCAAGACTCAGATTGAACAGGGTGAGTACCGGTACAAGTCGTTGCAAGGTGAATTGGAGAAGCTCAAGAAGATCAAGCAAGCCGAGGCTACCAAGCGTGCTGAAGCTGAGAAGAAGATTGGTCAATGGGAGCTGGATTATGCGCAGGTGGAGGAGCTAAAGGATCAGGTTATTGAGAAACTGACAATTGCAGCCGAGCAGATTGAAACGCATAAGAAGACGAGAGCTGAATTGGAAGCTGAGATTGAGCAGGTGAAGCAGGGGAATAACGACGAGCTGGAAAATGTGAAGCGACAGGTGCAGGAATGGCAACAGAAGCATGGCGAGGTAGAGCAAGAGATGCAAGAGTTGAAGACTCGTTACGATACTGCGAACGAGGAGGTTAGCAAGTTGAAGCAGGAGTTGGAAAAGGTGGCAGTTGAAAAGAATGAGCTGCAACAGAAGCTGGATGATCTTGGAACGCAGCGAGAAGCTGTTGATACCGAGGTGGAGAAGCTCAAGAAGGAAGTGGAGGAGAAGACAGCTGCATTGGAGCAGGAGAAGAAGGAGAAGGAGGAAGTGAAGGAGAAGCTGGAGGAGAAGGAAGGAAAGGCGGAACAGCTGGAGAAGGAGGTGCAAGATAGAGATGGTAAGGTGAAGGAATTGGAGGACGGAGCAGAGAAGTTGAAGCAACAGCATAAAGATGCAGTTGCCAAGGGGGTGGAAAGTGCCAAGAAAGTGAAGGAACTTCAGGCGCAAGTAGAGAAGTTGAACCAGTCGAATGAGCAGGAGTTGGGTGCCTTGAAGAGTGAGGTGGAGCGAAAGGATGAGAGTATCAAGGAGTTGGAAGGGAAGATTAAGGATGTCGAAGGCAAGGTGGAGGAGAAGGTTGGTGAAGTTAGTGCCAAGGTGGCGGAAATTGTAGCCTTGAAGAGGGAGATGGAAGAAGAAAAGAGGGTTAAGGAGGAGAAGGATGGTCGGGTGGCAGAGTTGGAGAAGCTGGTTGAGAGTGTGAAGGCAGAGAATGATGCCAAGATTATCCAGCTCGAAAAGGAGAAGCAAGAGAAGGTGGAGCAACTAGCCAGCTTGCTGAAGGAGAAGGATGAGCAGATGTCGAAGCTTGAGAAGGAGAAAGCAGATCAATTTGCCAGTCTGGAGAAGGAGAAGGAAGACCAAGTATCGAAACTCGAGAAGGAGAAGCAGGTGACAACAGATCAATTGAACAAGCTGGAAAAGGAAAAGGACGAACAGGTATCCAAGTTAGAAAAAGAGAAGAAAGATGCTGCTGATCAATTGAGCAAGCTGGAGCAAGAACTCACTGAATTGAAGAGTAGCAGCAGTGAACTATCCAAGGAAGTGGAAACTAAAGCAGGTTACATTTCCGAGCTTGAAGGGCAAGTCGCAGAACTGGAAGAAGCAGCTGCAAAGAACGCCGGCGATGGCAATGAGCTTGCCAAGCAATTGGAACAGGTTCGTGCGTCCAATAAGGAAGCAGTGGCCAAACTCGAGTCGCAGTTGAAGGATCGAAACAAGGAAAAGAGTGAACTAGAAGAAAAGGTCAAGAATTTGCAAGCACAGCATAAGGACTCGGTTGCCAAGGGGGTTGAATCTGCCCAGAAGCTGAAGCAGCTGGAGAAACAAGTTGAAGAAGCTGGTAACGAGAAATCTGAACTAGAAGGTAAACTGGCGGCAGAGACGAGGAAAGCTGGTGAATTGGAGGAGAAGTATACCAAGGTACAAGCTGAGCATGATGAAGCTACTGCAAGGATCGAGCAGTTGGAGAAGCAAGTGCAAGCAGCTGGTGGCAGCAAAACCGAGCTTGAAAGCCAATTGAAGGCGGAAACCCAAAAGACGAGGGATCTTGAAGCAAAGGTTGAGAAGCTGCAAGCTGAGCAGAGTGAAGCTGCCGACAAGGTCAAGCAACTTGAAAAGCAGGTTCAAGATGCAGATACTAGTAAATCCGAGCTTGAAAGCAAGCTGGAAGCTGAGACCAAAAAGGCTAGTGAATTGGAAGCCAAGGTTGCCGATCTGGAAGGAAAGCAGGAGAATAGTGCGGCCGAGTCTGCTGGTGAGATCAAGCAATTGCAAGCTCAAGTAGAGGAAGCGAAAAATAGTAAAGCAGAGCTGGAATCTCAGTTGGCGGCGGTGCAAGAGGAGCGGGATAAACTGCAAGGTCAGCATAAGGATGTTGTTGCTCGTGGAGTCGAGACGGCGCAAAAGATGGAGAAGACTGAGCGAGAACTCGAGGAGGTTACCAATTCCAAGGCTGAATTAGAAGCTCGTGTGAAGCAAGCCGAAGAGGAACTTGCTGAGTTGAAGAGTAAGCTGGCCGAAGCTGGGGATGCAAAGGATAAGAAGATCAGCAGTCTGGAGGCTGAAGTGAAGAAGAAGGAGGATGAGCTGGCGAGTGCCAAGCAAGCTGAATCCATGGGTAAAGACACTGTTGCAGATCTTGAAAAGAAACTTGCAGATGCGAAGAAAGAAGCTGAAGCGGATATTCAAGTGAAGGGCGAGCTGGAAAAGAAGCTAAGTGAATTGGAACGAGAACGTGACGATGCGGTGGAACGTGCAGGCAAGCTGCAGGAAGACGACAAGACCGAACAGTTGGAGCAACTGCAGAAGGCGAGTAGCGACAAGGACAAGCAACTGGAGGAATTGAAGGCCGAATTGAGCAAGTTGAAGGAGAGTATGGTGCCAAAATCGGATTTGGATGATTTGATGCTGATGCTTGGTGATATGGAGGAGAGTAAGGATAAGTACAAGGCGCAGCTGCGAGGGTTGGGCAAGGAAGTGTCTGAGGATGAAGATGACGACGATGATGAGGATGAGGAAGATGAGGATGATGAGTAATGTGGTAATATTAATGATATATATAGAATAGAGATAGTTTAAAAAGTTTCTGATTTATTATACCTGTGTTATCCTTCCTTCTAGACTCTTCTCATATGTCAAGCACGATCGTTGTTGGCCATAAATGTAGCGAGCTATGAAGCCCACGTCATGGTCGAACTGAGCAAGTACAGAACGTGAGCCGCGCACCATCAGCTTAACACGCATTTTATTTTCCTTCCTTCTTCACTCATTCTTCCTTTCTTTCTTATAATCAGGCTATTAAAAATCACAAATATAACGCCATTGTATTATTCCTTTTTCATGTTTACGCCAATCAGGATGGACGATAGAATCGATAACCCAAAATTCGATGAGATAATGCAAAAGCACGCACCCGAAACCTATCAGAAGTACATATCCAGGAAAGGGAAATGGACTTTAAACGAACGAAAAGAAACAATGGCAGGCATAGACCAAGTCATTGCCGCGCTTTCCGAAAAGATTGATGCGAAGAGTCCAAAGTCCGACCAACTATACCTGAAGATAACCAAAATCGAAGATCGTATGCAGGAGTTGGAGAATAAGCCCAGCCAAAAGAGTGCAGGAAGTAAAGATGATTCGCTTTATCGTGACCTGAAAAAAGAATTAGATGAAGCAAACAAAGAGCTATACCCAACCACCGCCGAATTATCGAAAATCAGCTGTCAGTTAAGAATACTTAAGGATGAACAAATTCGGCAAATGAGGATCCGCGGAAAGCAACTACGTAGAATGCTGGATACGAGTGCTTAGTGGAACCATGTAAAGGTGAGCTATATTTAAATTTATTCATTTACTGCTTGATGATCACCTCTCTGCTCATGAATGACCAGAATCCTTGAGTCAATGCGTCTTATAGTTGCTTCAATACTTATTAGCTAATTGTTTAACCTGCTCTTGCTAGTTTTATATATATCGGAAAGCTCGGTGTCGGAGTACTGTACAGGGATGTCTCAGAATATCAAGTGGTAAAAAATTGAGCCCCACAGAATTTCCCCTGAAAAGTTCTTCTTCTTTTTTCTCGCTGTTTCTGTATTGAGAATATTTTAACGACATGTTATAGATATTACTTGTGAGTTAGGTATATTGTAAAAAAAAAAAAATAAAAAATTTTTAAGTCCCATTTCCTACATTGTTCTCTGTCTGTTTGTGAACCATGGGCGACGCAGATGAGATGGAGAGGGACATGAAAACCCGACAGCCACAATGGCCGAGTCTTATTTACTGCCCTGCAGAGTCTCCTTTCTTAGAACGGTTCTGTGGAAATGTAAACTGGGAAACTAGACTTTCGCATTTTCAACCGGAAAACATAGCGCCTGGTCCACCGTATTCCATGAAGCTATGGACTTTACCATATAGTGTGGATTTAATTGGCAAGCAAATGTATGAAATGGGCCAGGTATCAAAAGAGGGTTCCAATCTACGGGCCGTCGAAGATTATGTAGACCCTTGTGGGAGACTAGACCTCCCGTTGCTGAAGTACGCTTATCCCGACCAAAGGGATGCGTGGGGATTCGACAGCAAGCATCTTTCAACTGACGCTGAGCATGATGCTAGGCTAGTGTTGGCAGCTATGAACCAATGTCATCCAGACGCGCACAATTATATTTTTCAGCATTTTATTGATATTGACCTGACAAGTAACGTACATCAAACCCGAGTTTGTCTTGATAAGATCGGAAATGATATTTATAACTCATTTCCATTGTCGTTTCTTGACAGGGTGTTGATGCTGCATGGTTTACGACTCTCTTGGGGTAAACCTGTATTGTCGAATGCTGAAGAAATGATCCCTGCCGAAAAGTTGAGACAGGAAGCAAACCAGGATGCCATGGAATTTCCTGATATAGAATTCGATCCATCTGACTTTATTCCAGATAGAAAGTTCTGTATGACCCCATTGAAGAGCATACTTGTGGAAAAGAGATTAAAATACTGCCCCGTTTGGACTCTGATGAGCTTTGAATGCAAGAGGATGATGGACGGCGTCACTGCCGGCGCGTTTTCGGGTATTAGACCGGGGGAACCGACCATCGAGCAGATTACAGAGGACGTGGATTTGGAAGGATACCGGATGCCTACCCATTTAGACACGATATTGCCCGGCTTTCGACCAGAGAATTTTGGCCGCATACAGGAGAAAGTGGAGGTGAATGTTAACATTGCGAAACGTGATGATCGGCATGACTGGGAAACGATGAGAGGTATGATGTGCGAAGAGCAATCGAGGTTGTGTATCCCAAGCCAATCTTATTTTAGGCAAGGATATCTGAGTCTATATAGTATCCAGAGGAGGTCTGCGTTGATAGTTGACGCGATGTCTAGGGTAGCATTGGCTGTTAAACGGTACAAGGCACCTGAAGAGGTGGTCAGGTTGCTCAAAAGGTATCATAGCGACGCTACGAGTATTAACGATGAGGTCCAACGAATTGAACACCGTGATACAGCTTTTAAGAAATTGGAACAGTTATGTGACTTGTTAAGCAAAGCTCAGGAAGTGGAGCAGAAGGCGAGAGACAGCACCGGAAGCCACATCCAATCGATGCACGCGGATGCTGATGTCAACCATCAGCAGTTGATGAAACTCTTCCGCTCTAATTATTGGGATGCGCTTGGTCGTTGCGTAGTGCAGAGCATTGAGCATTGCGCGAAGGTGTCGGTCCTGTATGATATTTCAGGAATGGTCTTTTTGCAGCATGATGGGCTAGAACTTAACAACAACCATAAACCAGTATACCACCAGCTAAGCCACGCTTTGCGGAAGGAGACGGAGGATTGGACTTTAAAATTGGAAAATAGTGTCACCCGTGAAGAGTACGATAGCCTGCCTACTGTCTCGTTTGATTCGGTGCTTATCCGACTCCGTGAAGAAGGCAGTTACTTTTGGTCAATCTTTGCAATTCTGTGCAACACTATACTCGACGCTGTTCCTGAGGCTCGAAGAACCCTACAGCTACTCAGTGAGGGAAAGGCTACTTTGGATCAATTCAAAGATGGGTTCAATCAGGACCAATGTGATTGTAACGATAGAGGCAGTCGCAGTGGGGGACAAGATGATACGATTAGCCGGTTTGACAAGTTTGTTAAGAGATACCTCCAAGACCGCAAAGACCCTGATGGACTCAAGCGATGGGAGACGCAACAACAAATGCGATTTTGGCTCAAATCTCATAAGCGTGAGGTGTTATCACATGCAGCGGACTATATGGGCGGCAAATTGAATACCGTTTTCGAGGAGAGGTTCAAGAAGCCGACAATCCTCTACCAGAGAGGTCACACCATTACTTATTCCGTCCCTTCATTCGGTGGTGGGAAGAGGAAGGGGATAGTGAGGATATTAAAGCTAGTTGGCTATGGCGTCGAGTGTTATATCGACGACGTGAGTGTATACAAACGGTTGCACAAGTATGGTGTGGAAGGTGTGCATACTCCGAAGCTTTATGAACATGGGTTATTAAGTAAAGGCGGTGAAGCGTACCTGTACGTTACGTTCGAGGAATTCGACCCAGAATCGGCCGTTTCGTTGAATGACCTTAGGCCAGAATCTAACATGCTCGTCTCCGCGATGATGGATGAATTGGACGCATTTTTGAACAGGTATGGAATTGAACGGGTTAGCGGCTGGAATTATGACGAATTGCTGGTTGTTGATGGTTGTTTGAAAACTTTTGACTTTCAGTATGCAACATTGAATCCAATTGGCGATAAACAGTAAGCGGAAACTGGTTGATGGTTGTCATTTGTGTTGACGACTGTATACTGGTTGACCTTGTGCGGCTCCCGATCCAGTCCCCCTGGCGACCGCCGATTGCTCAACGGTTGCAATTAGGAGTGATATTTATTATTATTATTTTTAAAAAAAAAATCAATTAAACAAAAAATATAGGTGCTGAACGGTGTGGTATAATCAGCTAAATTGAAATATAAAGACTTTATCTTTATATGCTCCCACTATACTGCGGCGGCGTTCCCGTCTGAACCCACGCCCCCATTTCGCCCCTTAGCCGCCCCCCTTTTCCGTTTCAAATGACGCATGACATGACGCATTGCTCTGCGTACGATTTTTACCGGTTGGCCAAATTTTCAACACCGATATTCTCTATCTTTTCTCTTCTTCTCCATTAACAACGAATCCATTTTTTGAGAAACTGGAAAATAGAAACCACCACCGCCACCAGATTTAACTAGAGGTGTTTCAAAGCCGCTGAGGGGACGGGGCGTCCTCAGCCGTACGGTATACTACAACAAAACAGACATACAAAATAAATAAACAAACAAACAAAAACATTTAAAAAAAAACATTCTTTGCTCCTTTGTTTACTCAACTCTACACTTTGTCTTTATACCTTCTTAGACGACACGCATGGACAACTTACCGGCGGAAATCATCCTGGCAATAGGACAGTACCTCCCTTCTCAATCACAACACTCGCTACAATGTACCAACCACGCTATTAGCAATGCACTAGCTCCACTTAACTGGACATCATTAACTATCCGCACTACACTTCACTGCGCAATATGGCGCCGCATCGTTACCTGTCCTTCTATCGACACATGGACCCGTATCGGCAGCACCACCTCCCGGCTCAAACTAGTAATCTGTGACGACGACCCCGACCATTTCCAACCGTTGTTTAATCTGGCTTCTCATCTTACTTCCGCACTACAGCATCTTGAAGTAGATCTCTTTGCACCTCAATCTGCTGCTTATACGTTTTGTTCTCGGGTCAAGACTCGTACCGGTGCACATGTTACCGTAACTGCGCGACCAGGGTCGTTCTATTCGACCGAGGATGCTGATGGACCAGTCGTTCTAGAACATTGGGGGTGTATCGATACATTCCGGTGGGTCCAGTCGGAAGTTAACAGTGGCGTTTCAAGTTCCATGAGCGGAAATGGGTGTGACGGAGATAAGGACAATGTTGAAGATGAAGAAGACGAAAGCGCCGGTATGGTGGCCATGGGATTCACTGTACCGCCACAGTGCACAAGCTTGGAGCTGATTTGGTGTGATGCCGGTAATGTAGGGGTAGAGATCACTGCCGAGCAGCTTAATAGTATGGTAAAGGGGACGCGAGTTGTTAAAGTGGTGTTAGATGGTCTGACATTGGTGTTGGATGAGCCAGTACATTTTATAGAGACGTTAGAGGTGAAACAAGGAGCTGTGACAGTACCTACCGAGGAGGACGGTGAATGTGAGCCTGGAGATATGCAGTTGGTAGTGAACGAGTTGAAACTTACAGACAGTTACAAACATCCTAATGTCAATGTGGATAAAGTCGGTGTCCTGGATATATACGCTGATATGTGGACTAACAACTGGGCATGTATTTACAAAGTAATTGGGGACAATCCTGATCCAGACGACGATGACGGCAAACAACAGGAGCCAACATATGGTCGTCTACGACTACGACTAGGACTTATAGATGATATTCGTGGGAAATTGGAAATTGCTTGGCTTCAGGGGCTGAAAGGACGATACGCAACTATCGAAGTACAGATGGAGTCATCATGCGGTGGCGTTCCTTCTACTGCTATCAAGACATTAGAACCGGATTTGCTGTTTGTTAAAGGGCCAGGACAAGTGCCGCTAGGGTACCATATCAGCAGTGCTACTACTACTCATCTGATTTGCTCAAAGTGAAAATGAAAAAAACAAATACCAACCATTGCCAACCCGCTGTTACAGTGCGACAATTTTACGTATAGACATAGCTAACCATATAAACCATTGCATTGCATTGCATTAACGTTTTTTACTTTATGACTTTTATGAATAAATATAAATAACGACACCAGAGAAAAACTACTAGGATCCAGCAACACGGGAACGTTGCGGCGGCTCGAGCCGCACGACACGAATATTATCCGAATCAAAATCCAGCTCGCTATTCTCCAACTCCAAGGGAGTAATGAAAATCGACTGACATCCCGTCATCTCCTGCAATACCCGAGTTACAAGCCGTAACGAAATCCGTCGATTCACTTTATCCATAAACACATCAAATTCATCCAACGCCAAAAGTTTCGAATCCATACTCTTCCAAATCGCGGCCAACAACGACACCTGCGCATACGACTTTTCACCACCGCTGAGCTTGTTGACGTTTTGAGTTGTTTGTGAATTAGCCGTCTTGACCATCAACTCAACCAGCCGCTGCTCAGTATCAATTCGACAATCACCATCGTATCCTCGCGCTCGTAGATTTTCTTGGAAAAACCGCTGGATATTCCGAATCGTCTTGTTACGCACCTTATTTTGCGCTTCATGCCGCGGCCGTGTGCTTTGCTTGAACCGTTTGAGAAACTGCACATTACCCATATAGTCCTCTTTGATGGCATCATAGCTCCGTTCCGCTTCTTCTAGCTCTTGCATTACCTGGGCTATATCGTCGTGACTGTCCAGATGCTGCAAAAGTACCTGACATTCTTCAATCTTGCTGCGAGTTGTATCGGGGTCAAATTCAAGATCCACGTGCTCTGCGCTGAGTTCACGCGCCGCAGCAGCTAGCTCGTCACGTCGTGCCACAATGGTAGCTACTTCACTGCGATGTCGCTCAATCTTACGCTCGCTTTCACTCAATACTCGTTCAAACTCAGCATACCGTTTGACGTGATCATCACTTTCCTGCTGTAGTCGGTGCAATTCGTCTTTCTGGGCGCTAATGTCACCTTCAATATCCCGGATTGTATCCTTAATTTGCGCTAGACGTGTCTCCACTTCTTTTATCTTTTCACGCGTCTCCCGCACTTCATCAGTGAACACACCAAGTTGGTTCTGCTGTACCGAGTACTCCATCTCATACTCAGTGATCTGCTGCTGGATCCGGTGAACTCGCTGGTCATCAATCTCTTCTTCCAACTTCTCATCCAGTTCCGCAATCTCACGCTCGTGTCGCTGGATCTGTACTTTAATATCATTTAGCTCCTGTTTCAACCGCGACACCTTTTGATGTAATTTCCCACTTTCTTTGCTCATCTCACCCAGCTTCGCTGCGGCGTCAGCCTTGGCCCGTTCTGCTTCTCGTAGTTTCTCTTGCAATGTCCCCATTGCCTCTTCTTGATCATCACTGATCCGTGATAACCCATCGTACTTTTGCACATATGTGACACCAGCACCATCACGGTCAATTTGCCAACCAGGATCCCCACCTAACGTCAAGCAATGCTTAACATTACTAGGCCTATGCTTCCGCAGATGGCTAGTGGCAGTATCTCGATCTGGCATTAGTATCACGCTTTCAATGTTCTCTGTATCCACCAGACACCGCAGCACCTCGCCGTTGGTGATGTCTAGCACATGGTAAATCGTCGTGTAGCTCGCGTCTGGCATACCGCTCTGGAAATTGAACGCATCACCAGGTTGTCGGAATATAACGTTCGAATTGTAAATACCATGCCCTTTCAACAAGTCCTGCATCGTCTTTTGATCTCGTTTAGAAAACACAATAAACGAATTCAGTTGGAAATTCAGCTTTGATTCTAGCAACTCTGTCCATTTCGGGTCCTTGAGTTTGACATAGAAACCAATTGGCCCCAGAGGCGTGTGCTCAAAATTCGCTTGTTTGCATGCTCGAAACACTTCCGGCATCCGTTGATGAAAAGTAGCAAGTTTATCGTGCTTAGCTTGCCGCAGTTGTCGAATTTTACCCTTGCAGTCTTCAACTCGTTGCGAAGCTTCTTGATTGGCTCGCTGTGCATCCTTCCGAGTCGCTTCAAACGTTTCTACTTCATCTCTTGCCGATGAGTACTCGCCACTCTTGGTCTCATATTCCTCTTGTAATCCTTTCAATTCCTGATCAAGCCTATCTCGTTCTTCCTGCTGTTCTCGTCTCTCACCATGCACATCATGCTGAGATAAATCATCCCGTTCCCGTTTCTTATCTTCAATTTTCTTTTTTATCGCCCGTAGCTCTTCGTTCTGTTCCATTACTTTCTTCTTCGCCTGGGCTTCACTCGCCTGCAACGCCTGCCGTTCACCTTCTATATCTCGCCTCATTTGCCTGGGCTCATCAAGCTTCGCCTTCTCATCTTCAACCTTTTGACATGTCAGTTCAATCTTACTCTGCAAGTCCGCATGAACACTCTCGAAATTACTGCTCTCCTGTCTATACTCCTTTAGCTTAGCCTCTTCCTGAGCAATCCGGGCTTCCCCACGTTTAACTTCCTCGTCCACTTTGTCTACTTCATTCCAAGCCAGTTGTGCTTCAAATTCCTTCATCCGCTGACCTGCTTGCCGGGCATCTTTATACCGCTGATGTTTTTTACGCAGCCGATCCCGGTTCTCCTTAAATGACGGCAGTTCTTGCTTTTGCCGCTTAACGCGGTTGAACACGTCACTAATATTATGCTCAGACTCCTCATTATGCAAATCAATCTTGTCCATCATCATAGCTTGTTCCAAGTGCGTGTACTTGTCCTTCGATGACGATGAAGCCAAGAATGACCGCGCCGTGTCTTGATGTAGAATAGCATACGGATTATCGACATGGATATCAAACCAATCTAGAATATCTCGCATATCCTTTACAACAGTTGATTGCGTCCTTCCTCTGTGGTCCTTGAGCTTCACCCGGGTTGACGTGTTCTGGGTCCGTGAGTCGTATGCAATGACCTTCTCAATAATAATTTCTCTCCCATAGTCTTGTGGTTTATACGCACTTGCCCCTTCGTTACTAATAACCACCGAGATAGCCGTGTAGTCTGCGCCAGACTTGATATAATCCTTTAGTGAACTGGCTCGTTGTGTTTTGCTCGCCTTGCCGCCTAGGCACGCAGTTAATGCTGTCAAGACGCTGCTCTTGCCGGATCCGTTCCTGCCCGTAATGAAATTCATCCCAGGGATCAGCTCTATGTCCAACTCATCGTGACACTAAGTAGAAGTTACATGTTAAGTTAGTATATACGAATATCGGGTAAAAAAAAGGGTGGTTTCTTTCTTACCATAAAGTTTCTCATTTGGATTTTTTTAATGTACCCGGCGCGTTCGTCGTCTAATGTCACCTGGCCGTTACCGTTACCGTTGCCGTTGAGTTCCACCGTATCGTCCTCCTGAGGACCATCTCCGTTTCCTGTTACTCTTCGACGTTTGGTATTGGGAGAAGTATTCTCCTCGTCTGACTCTCTGGCCCTCGTAGGCGCCATTTCTGTTCGTGTGTGGGTATTGAATTTAAAAAAGAAGTGTGTGTCGAATGATAAAGTGGGTGTGGCGTTGGAAAAATATTAAAATTCAGTGGGTGCGACGCGTCGGTTGTGCGGCGCCCCGAGTTGGTATCCTGTAGACACAACGGTGATTGGTACTCAAATATCCTAGACTATCAAACAGCATTTTACGCCTTCAAATGTGCAATTTTTTTGTTTCAATTATAAATGTCCTCTTTACATGCAATTATAAACCGTGGACTCCCAAGCTACCCCCACCATCTATCTAACTTCACATACATCCCCCACAACTTCCGGTTTTTTAAATAAAAATAATAAAACCATATCATGATAAATAGCAATCGAGAATACATTCACCAAAAACGGTTGGCAAACATTTTTATCGATTGTTGGGCGAGTTCTGACCTGGTGACGAATCCAACAATACCGGTTTCAACACCTGCTCATCAAACTCTTTAAACCACCGGGCATGATCTTCAGCCGACCTCGAGAAGAAATTCGAGCTATTCCTTGACGACGACGCCTGGTTGCTGCTTAATGTATCCAAATGTACACCAGACTGGCGAGACGACCGTGCCATTGGTGGCAGATCCGATACATCAGACTCAGCATCTGAATCATTATCACCGTGTTCATCTCGGTACGATGATGACCGGCGTATTGTTGACGATCCTGATCCTGAATGTAACCTACCAGAATTGTTATCCAATTCTGCGGGACTTCCACTTCGTGGGAATGCACTAGGAGCTAGAATCGCCTCAATATCAAACTCATCATCACTTTCTACATCTTCGACAACACCAGTTCGAATACCGAGAATCTCCAACATTCGTGCAGTCGTACCACCAAACACAATGACTGTGAGTACGACCACCACCAGTACAGTAGCTCGTAGCGCATTGGCAGCTTCACCTTCCAAACCTGCAGCTAGTGCAACACCTACAGCACCACGCAAGCCGGCCCAGAATAGCATCATTTGATATTGTTGTGGAATTTCTTCATGTGGCGGCATAGTAGCCGGTACAAGTCCTGACCGTCTCTCTCGAGTAGCATGGACCCAGTTGATGAGTCTAGATAGCGGGAAGACAGCGGCCCATCGTGAGACACAAATCCCCAGCGCCGTGATAATGATCAGTAGCGGTTTGAAAATAAGTTCTTCCTTGGTGAAAAGAGATAAACCGAGGTATACAAAGATGAAATTCTCGGATAACTGGGCGAGTAGCTGGAAAATATACTTGATGGCGATTTGTGTTCGTCGTGACATGTTAAAGTACGCATAATGTTTGAGGGTGATACCACAAAACAATAGCGATACAATCCCGGACATATGGCAACCATTGGAAAAGAAGTAAGAAGCATAGGCAAACAACAGCACCAGACACGACTCGATTCGTGGGTACCGTCGTAGATACGAATGCTTCAGCACCAGGGCCGTCATAATCCCTGTAATAGCACCAATGGCAAGCGAGATTGTAAAACTCATAAAAAACATGCCGATACCCTTGAAGAACGAGCTGAATTTGAGTTGTTCACCAGAGAATTTTTGGGCGGTTTCAAACATAACAATACAAATTGCATCGTTGAGCAAACTTTCACCAAAGATAATGGTATACAATTTTGGGTCGACTCGATAAGCATTGAAAATGGACAAGATTGTGACAGGATCCGTTGCTGATAATGTTGCCCCCACACTGATGGCATCAACAAAAGAGATATCAATACCTTCTAGACCAATCGCTGTCCAAATGTATAATAGAATCCCCAACACTACAGCTGCCATGAACGTACCTGCGAATGCAAACGTCAAAATTGATCCCATGTTGCGGAAAAAGTTCGCCTGATGTAGTTCGTACCCCGAGTTTAGAATAATAGGTGGTAATAACAGGTTGAAGAAATAAGAGTAACTGAACGATACATGCTGTTGAATGAAATGCCCCGGACTAACTCGGATGATAAGCCCAACAAACATGCCGCCGAAAATGGCCAGCACTGTTTCATGAATTGCTTGAATCTTCTTTTGTTGTAGGTAGTAACTCATCCAGAGAGACCCAATGAGTAGAGTCAGGACAATGAAGATGGCCCATGATGCAAATATTTCTTCCGTAGCCGGATCACTTACCCCATCGTCGATATCTGGGTCTGCGTCCGTGCTTTCACGTTTGAGCAGCGCAAAGGCTGCGTTGGCTATCATCGCGCTCATGTGTGTGTATATATATGTGTGGTTGTTTATGCGTAATGTGCAGATCTAAACTCAATGCGATAGATTACTTTCTTTCCGGTAACCAAAAAAAGCCGAAAACAAGAAGATACAGTAATAAATATCCCAATCAGAAGGTTTTCAAGTAATCTATAGCACTTCTTTTCAAAATCACCTCTACTTCACACTGCTGATCTTTTCTTTCCCTTTTTCTTCTGTGGTTGTACAAGCGGGTTGTTTATTGTTTGTGTCCTTTTCGTCGTCTTTTTTTGTTTCCGAAGTCCCAACAACTGCCCGGCCCCATCCGCCTCACGAGGACAGGTGTGCGGCTCATCACGTACAAAAAAATAAGCGCCAACTGCCATTGACCAATTCCAAGAGCCATCATCACACACACACAATGTTCAAAGTCTGGGGGTCGAGGTGGTGTATAAGTAGACGAGCATACACCACCGGAGTCCAATTGGATAAGAAATGGATTGAGCGATGGGCTAAGGCACCAGCCAGGTTCGCCAGAGATAATTCTAATGGTGAAAAATATTACGCATTGGCCATGTTTCCATACCCTTCGGGGTCGTTACATATAGGTCATTTACGAGTCTACACAATCAGTGATGTAGTCGCTCGGTACCGACGAATGCGTGGATATAACGTTATCCATGCTATGGGATGGGATGCATTCGGGCTACCAGCTGAGAACGCAGCGATTGAACGTGGAATCGACCCTAAAGAATGGACTTTATCGAATATCGCGTCTATGAAGGAACAAATGAATCAAATGTCGGCTGATTTCGATTGGGAAAGGGAAGTCGTATCGTGTTCGCCAGAGTACTATAAATGGACACAAAAGCTGTTTATTATGTTGTATGAAAGTGGGTTGGCGTACCGTAAAGAAGCGCGGGTTAATTGGGATCCGGTGGAGCAGACGGTCCTGGCTAACGAACAAGTAGATGAAAAGGGGCGGTCATGGCGGTCTGGTGCAGTGGTAGAGCATCGAATGTTGAATCAATGGTTCTTGGGAATTACAAAGTATGCACCGGAACTGTTGAAAGATCTAGATTTGTTACAGGAATGGCCGGACAAGGTCAAGGCGATGCAACGAAACTGGATTGGCCAGAGCCACGGTGCGAATATCACTTTCACTGTGGAAGGAGGAAAAAATAGCGTCGAAACGTTCACGACTCGTCCAGATACGCTATTTGGGTTGCAGTATGTTGCGTTGGCATTGGATCATCCGATTGTGACAGAACTAGCTGCTCGGGATGACGGGATAGCCGCGTTTATTACACGAGCTAAGAATCTACCAGAAGATACGAAGGAAGGTAAGCTGCTGTCGTTTAAAGTTGCTTCTCCATTGACACCAGATACCTACGATGTGCCGGTGTTTGTCGCACCATACGTGATCAGCGACTACGGCTCTGGCGCAGTAATGGGGGTTCCTGCCCACGATACGCGAGATTTTGAATTTTGGAGCACCAACATGCCAGGCCAACCTGTCAAGAAGGTCATTGATCCACCAGAAGACTCAGTAATTGACGAAAAAACAGGCATTTATACTGGCAAGGAAGGGACGCTCAACTCGCAAAGCGGCGAGTTTTCCGGTATGACAAGCAAAGCAGGAGGGGACGCAATTGTTGACAGAATCGCCCAAAGTGGACTCGGCCAGCATGCGACACAGCTGCGACTACGTGACTGGTTGATTTCTAGGCAAAGATTCTGGGGCGCTCCTATTCCTATGGTGCATTGTGGCAGTTGCGGGATCGTGCCTGTGCCTGACGAAGATCTGCCTGTGCAGCTACCAGAGGGCAACAGCGCGCCATTGGCACACAATGAAGAGTTTCTAAACACAACCTGCCCGTCATGTAATGGCCCTGCTAAACGAGATTCGGATACGATGGATACTTTCATGGACTCGTCGTGGTACTTCTTCCGATATACTGACGCGCAAAACGACAAGGCTATTTTCGACCCGGCCAAGGCGTCGGCGATGATGCCAGTAGACGCATATATCGGCGGTATCGAACATGCCATCCTGCATCTACTATACTCTCGGTTCATTGCCAAGTACTTGAAATCATGTGGGGCTTGGGACGGTGGCCAGTTGAACGGAGAACCGCTGAAACGACTGGTCACTCAGGGTATGGTCCATGGTAAAACGTATACAGAACCCGAAACAGGTCGGTTCTTGAAACCACACGAAGTAGATCTATCCAGCCCAGAGACGCCATTAGTGAAGGCTAGTGGTGTACCAGCCGATATTTCATTTGAGAAGATGTCAAAGAGTAAATACAATGGGGCTGATCCAGGCGAGTGCATTGCCAAGCATGGTGCTGACGCTACTCGAGCGCATATCTTGTTCCAAGCGCCGGTATCTGAGGTACTCAACTGGGATGAGGATAAGATTGTAGGGATTGAACGATGGCTAGCCCGTGTTCAACAGATTGTCCAGCAGGTAAGTGAAAGCGGCGAGAAGGCAACAACAGTGGCGTATGCGCGACTAAGCGGCGCTGATGAGAAGTTCTGGGACGAAGTCCAGGCCAAAATCAAGTCAATTACAGCGGCGTTGCATGAGGAGTTTACGTTAAACACATTGATTTCAGATTACATGAAGTTGACAAGAAGTATCCAGAACGCTCAGGAAGATGGATCCGTGGCGAGAAACTTGGTGGCTAGCGCTATGGAAGTACTGGTGAAGATGATTGCGCCGGTCGTGCCTGCTACGGCTGAAGAGTGCTGGGAAGTGTTGGGGAATGAAAAGAGTGTATTCAGTGAGAACTGGCCGGAAGCAGAGGAAAAGCCAGTGAATCCAGACCTTGTCAAGTATAACGTGATTATTAACGGTAAGCGACGGTTGGAACTGCAGGTTGATGCTGGGAAGACATCAGTGGATGATGTAGTGGAGATGGCGAAGGAACAGGGTCAGCAGTGGATTCAGGGGAAGGAGATTAAGAAGATTGTTACTCCTCCGGGAAAGAATCTTATCAATATTATTACT
>JAKTQM010001324.1:0-16062 GCA_030558825.1 Blastobotrys niveus
TGACAATGGCGATACAAAAGTTGGTGCCCGAGGATTGGCTGTTGCTAGAAGATACATACCTTCGGCACACTAATCGGCGCCAGCAGATCTTTGAAGAGAACAAGCAGCATACCGTTTTGAGTCATCCGGTTGCTGACGAGGCATTGAAGGAGCTATATGGGATCATGGTAGATTATTTACAGAAGCGATACCCAATGTACTTTCAGCGCGAGGGCAACGACGTTGTAGTCAACAAGATCAAGAACACAAAGCTTCCACTAGATACAAACGACTTTGAAAGCATTGGCGATATGATCCGGTCGCTAGCGAGTAATATAGAAGAGGATTTTTTGGTTATGATGCTAAATGAAGAAGATCAGCAGTATTATTTGCGAGGTGGCTCGTTTGCTGTACCATCTGGGTTTGATCCGGCCAAGAAACTCAACAAGCCGTTGCGGGAGATCCACGGACCAGTGCCATTGTATAAAGAAAAGATTGAAAAGTCAATGGACCGATTCTTTTCCAAAATTCCAGAAGGGCAGTTTGTGCAGAGATTCAACTGGAGCATGCAAACCCATGATACGTATTTTGTTTTGGATGGTAACCATCCTAGTGCTGAGACTGAAGTGAAGGCGGCAGACCCGTCGCAACTTGACTTTAACCATGTGAATTTACGAGTTGAACGGCAAACGCTCATGCGGCTACCGAGAACCAAAGCGGTGGTGTTTACTATCCGTACTTATCTTTCACCGTTATCAAAGGTCAGAACCGAGGGTCGAAACGAGGACTTGATTTCGGCGATTGACGCTTTACCCGATGACATGGCGCATTATAAGAATCGAGACGAGTGGGGTGAGGCTGTGAAGGCTTATCTACGTTATGAAACGGAAGGTATTACTAGCACTGCGTCCTAAGGTGTCGACACAAATATAAATCATGCCATTCTTGCACCTGTTACTTTGCGGTAATACACCATATAAATATAATAATGCATTACATCGTGCGATTCTTGCATTAAAAAAAATACTGGTACCATGCGGCTCTTGTATTATTCATTCGTTTTCTATCCAACGTACATTCATAACATTAGATAGTTCAACATTGAAAACCGTTACTTTAGAACTAGACCCTGTCCTACCCTAACCCAGCTCAGCCCTTCCTGTTCGAGATCTTTTTTGTGCTCTTGTTTTACAATCACAAAGTGTACGGATCATGTCTCATGTACTTTGAATGTAGTTTGTATAAGCGCTACAAATTTTTCTTTCGAACAATGACACTAGTAAAATCAAGCATTAATTATAGCTATCTCCATGACAATATAGGAATGATAATAGTGCCCATTCATTTTTCATCCAAAAATTATACTGGCTATATAATTGAAGATCAGATCTCCATTATATCTACCATTGTTGTTTTTGCATAAAAGTGGCCTGAGATTTTGATGATGCATTTCTTTAGTAGCAATGCCCCGCCTAAAAAATGTTTCGTAAGCCTTGCAATAACGGCGAAGGAGGAGGAGGGGGGGCCCAAAATTAGACGCTGTCGGCGCGCACTCTCCTAAATCTAGCACAGCACGCAACGTTATAAAAGACTTAAAACATCTCACACACAAAACACCGAGATCTTTTTTTTCCAGCACTGTTTAAACTGTCTTAGGCTTAGCCAGTTACATTTTTTTCAATTTTTTTTTTTTTTCGCTTTCTTCTTTCCCCCTTTTTTTTTCTCCCTCTCTTTCTTTCTTTTCTTTCTCCTTCTTGACACATCAATTGAAATTCACTAATCATGTCCACTCGTCCTGAAAATATCGGCATCAAGGCCTTGGAAATTTATCTTCCAAAAACAGTACGTTTGATCCTTCCATTGCATGACAAATCAGAATCGTTTCGTCGTCTACGTTAAGGTTCGCTTACCCGCTACTGCGGCTTTGCAATTGGCACAATAAGCAACAAAAACATGCGCTAACATAATTATTTTTTTTGTAACTATAGATTGTCAACCAAGAAGAACTCGAAAAGCATGACGGCATCCCAGCTGGTAAATACACTATTGGTCTTGGCCAAACCAACATGGGTTTCGTCGACGACCGTGAAGATATCTACTCTATGGCATTGACTGCCGTCTCTCAACTAATGGAAAAGCACAACATTGATCAATCTTCCATTGGTCGATTAGAAGTTGGTACCGAAACTCTACTTGACAAGTCCAAGTCTGCCAAGACTGTCTTGATGCAGTTGTTTGGCGATAACACTGACATTGAAGGTGTCGACTCTGTCAATGCTTGTTACGGTGGTACTAATGCTTTGTTCAACGCTATCAACTGGGTCGAATCCTCCTCTTGGGATGGTCGAAACGCCATTGTTGTTGCTGGTGATATTGCTATCTATGCTAAGGGTGCGGCTCGTCCAACTGGTGGTGCTGGTTGTGTCGCCATGTTGATTGGTCCAGATGCTCCATTGGTGTTTGATCCAGTTCATGGTTCTTACATGCAACACGCATATGATTTCTACAAGCCAGACTTGACCAGCGAATACCCATACGTTGATGGTCACTACTCTCTCACATGTTATACTCGAGCTTTGGATCAAGCTTACCAAGCCTACAACCGAAAAGCCAGCAAGTTGAGTCAAACTAACGGCCATGCTGAAGAAGGTGTCAACCGATTCGATTACAGCGTTTTCCATGTTCCAACTTGCAAGTTGGTTACCAAGAGTTACGCTCGAATGTTCTACAACGACTACTTGTCTAATCCAGCCAAGTTTGAAGGTCAAGTTCCAGAAGAAATTGCCAAGTTGTCTTATGAAGAATCTTTGACTGATAAGAATGTCGAAAAGACCTTTTTGGGCATTGCTAAAGAACAATCCAAGGAACGACTAAGTCCAAGTTTGATTGGTCCAACTAACACTGGTAACATGTACACTGCTAGTGTCTTTTCTTCTCTATGCTCCTTGTTGACGTTTGTTGACAATGAAAAGCTTGCCGGTAAGCGAATCTCTCTTTTCTCTTATGGGTCTGGTTTGGCTGCTTCCTTGTACTCTTTGGTAGTGAAGGGTGATATCACCGAGTTGGTTGAAAAACTCGATTTCAAGCACAAGCTTGATGATAGAACAACAGTATCCCCACAAGAATATGAAGCTGCTTTGGAACTTAGAGAAAAGGCTCACTTGGCCAAGAATTTCACTCCACAAGGTTCTATTGAAAAGCTCCGAAAGGGTACTTATTATTTGACGGAAGTTAACGACAAGTTCCAACGAAAATATGCCAAGAAGGATTAATGAAAAAATGCTTTTGAGAGCTATATATATATATCTTCTCAATCTCTTTTGTTTTTGTCTTTTTTTTTTAATGATCTCTAATAATTTGAATAATAATGTATGTAACGAGATAATGATTAGATCTCCAAACTGAAATATTTTAGTCTCCTCCCATTTTTACCCCTAGGTTTCCGACAACACGGTAAATCAGCCGAACCCTCAAAAAAATAATAATAACAAAAAACACGGCCCGAAATTGGACATCTCTCTTTTACAAGACTGCAGTTATTGCTTTGCACGCTTTCTTTCTTTATAAATGAGGCTAGTATAAACATTTGGGGGGGTTTTTTCTTTGCAAATATGAATATCAATTATACCACGCACAATCAATTGCATGTTGATGACTATGATATTCCAGTGACATCAACACGGTACAAGTCTCAGTTCTTGAAAAAGGCTCGACAAAGACAACAGAACAACCAGCAGCAGCATGCAAGTTTATTTGATAACGGCGATGAAAACAAACAAGTTTCCAAAGCAGACCACGACTCTCTTTTAGCCAGCGAGTTTCCTCCTATAGAACAGCGTCCCACACTTCGAAAGCAGCCTTATCCTCATTCTGAACGTGTAGTGGAGACACACAAAGAACCTCTGCGTCCAAAAACAACACGTGAGATACTCCATAGGGACGCAAACCGCATATCAAGGCTTACAAGACATGAACCAGCGGAGGGGTTATTGCAGCGACATCGGTTTCGTGGCTCGACAAGCGCTAACAACAGTCCGACAGAATCTCAGCCCGTAGTAGACCAACAGCAAGCTCAACAAGCACATACATTAGACAATGGCAAGTTGAATTCAGAACATTTGGCTTTTGAACGTCACGGAGACAACTTGAACGGGACTTCTAGCAGCACTTTACCACCCACAGCGATGCAGACAGGGTCAATGGAGGTGAATCAACCCGACAAGAGCAATAAGAATGATAAAGTGGAACAAGAAGCTACATCCAAACGTGGCTCATACTATCGAGCGCTGGAGTTGGACTATATGATGATCAGACAGACATTAAAAGCGTTGGAGGAGCGTGTCGCGTTACAAGAACAATTGCAGTCGGAACTGTTCCCGGAAGAGCTAGAGAAATTCAAAGAGAAACGATCCGAAGAAGAGAGATTGCAAATGGAATGGCTAAAAGGACTGAGTGAGAATAAAGATGATGACAATTCGGAAACGGAGCAGCGACGGCGAAAGATGGAAGAAGCTCTGGAGAAAGTGATTGCGCAAGTTGAAGCAATGGAAAAACGGATCTCATTAGATTCCAGTACCCCCACAGCCCATCAACGTCAGCCGCCGCCACAACTACCACAACATCAACCTTTAAGCGCTAACGAAGGAGTTGCTGGACTATGGTTATTTTTCAAAAGAAACGGCAAAAAGATCCTACTGCATCCATTAACTTTAATTCTCTTGTTTTGTATACTAACAGTCTTTGCATTCTACATCCACATGGTCTATTTCGACGAAGAAGAAATAGCACTCCGACGGGAACTGGGTCCCAAGTATTATAGACAGGGGTGGCGAGAATACTCGGTGCGGGTATTTTGAAACCTTTTCACGAGGTACCACTACCAGCCAAGGAGAATGAGGGATAAAGGAGACGGGTCAAACCGGTGGAAGTTTTAATGCATTTCATCGCAGCTGGCCATTCGAAAAACGGCCGGATGTAATATATGCAAGCTGATGCAATCCATCATTTATTATCATGCCCAAAGCCAGCGCTATGAAGGCTGGATGGAAAAAGGTACTGTACCCCAGTCCGGTTCATCATGTAATAATCATCCGTTTTTTTAATAACGGTCTAGCGGAGAAATCACAAGCCAATGAAGTTTTATTCATTTCATTTCGATACATTTTCGCCACCAAGTTTTAGATGTTTGATTTGCGACATGGTTTGGAGTCCCTTTCCTGCGGATATCCGACGCATCTTGCTCACATTTACATAACCACTGCATATAGACTAAGAATTGCTTGTATGCACTCCACAGCTTGTCCTGTAGAATCCATTAGCTAATTACAAAACCTCCAAATGTTTAAACAAAAGACGAACATTAGCCTGGTATTTACACGAGATCTTTCAAACCCGAGAGCAAGTTCTCGTTTGACTTGGCCCCTCATCTGAAGAAAGGGCCGAGAGGATTCCGGAGCCTGCATATAGACAACCTGCGGTGGGTGACTCAAAAAAATTTAGTCCGAGCGGACCCGGTTCCGAACAAACAAGCGCTGAAATTTCAATAGCCAGATTGAGTAACTGATTCGACGTAGGGCAGATTATAATTAAAGGGAAGCTGGTCCCTGCTTCTTTTCATTCTTTTTTACCATTTCGTCTTTTTTATTTCTGCAGTTTGTGAACGAATTCTCATTTTTTTAAAAGTATCATATTCTACTTGATATCACTCAATCGCTTTGTACATTAGTCTTTGTTTTATTGTACATCGCCTCACAAGAAAAAAAAAAATTGTTTGTCACTTTTTTTTTTTCGCTTGTGAAAAACATACCAGTTTCAAATCTGGTGGCAAAATAGATATCAACTCCATCCATTCTTTTTCAGTTAATTCTATCGATAAAAACAAAAGACAGGATTTTATAAATTGAAATTGTAAGTGTTATTGAGCCGAAAAAAAGAAGATCTTCTCATCATCTTACTAACAGGATCTTATAGATTTCATGTTGTCACGGTTATCATAATCTAAAGAAAGCAAGCATGCTCTTCAAATCCTTTTCACACATCTCGAGGCACGCATCTCTGGCAAAGAACTTTTGGACAAGCTCGTCCAATTCTTCATCCCAGGGTTCCACCTCCTTTTTTGTGACTACTAACCAACTTGCACGCCAACAGAGTCAAGTGGCTATTCGGCACTCTAACAATGGGTTCGGTAACGGCGGTGATAATCAAAACGGCGATTCTAGGAACGCTTACAGTAGTGCGTGCACAGCAGGCGGTCTCAACACCAACTTGTCATCTTTTTCAACACATGTTCCTATTTCATCAGTAGAAGATGACCGGCAAAGAGAATTGTTACTTATCAGCGACTCTACTGGTGTCCATCATAATACCTTATTGCAAAACAGAGTGCCCAAGGGTCGGTCATCATCATTACGGCGATTTTCAACAAGCTTGGCTCTTTCAAAAGATCAGCTGAAAAAGGTAACACAAGATCTTGAGTTGAGTAATGCGATTGAGAATGGGGAGGCAACTACTACCGACACTCAGACAGTAGAGGCGAAGCAGAAAGATGCGGGGGCAAATGCTGTTGCTGGCGATCAGCCGCATGAAGTGAATAAGGTTCAACAACAAGGTGCGGCGAAGGCAATTGTGGACAAAACGACCCAGAAGTTGTCTTCATTGATAGCCAAAAAGGATTACAGTGGTGTTTTAGATGTGTTTGATGCGTCAAGAGAGCAAGGTGAGGAAAGCGTGACTGCTTATAATGCTGCGTTGGAGTCTATCGTCGAGCTATGCAAAGGTCGTGATTATAATTTGGCGCCAATGCTGGATGTGTATGAGCAAATGTTGAATAGCAACATTAAGCCGGACTTGAAGACTTATACGATCATTATTAATGGACTATTGGACGCTGCCAAATACTATGGTGATATCGATGGCTTTTTGTATACGCAAAGAGGTGTTTTAAGCTCGGTGGATCATGTGCTAGAAAGGTCCGAGCAAGGTGGTCAATACATGACTTTGGCATTACAGTTATTCGAAGCCAGTAACTCTGCAGTATGGCAAAAGTATGACAAGGAATTGTTTCAAAAATTGCTTGATGCATGTGCTGTACAGGGGAGTGACAATGTTCAGGGGATCTTGGAAGCTTATAATCATGCTGGACACGATACTGCGCAAGTTGCAGTGGAAGCTATTCGTGCACATGGCAAGACGAATAATCTGGGGTTGGCAATCGAAGTTTACGAGAGTGTGCAGGACAAGACGGACGCATTACACAGTGCAATGGTGAGTGCTTATTTCGATAACTTGGACTCTTATGAAGCTGTCAACTTGTTCAACAATCTGCTCAAGGCTGATACCAAGGAATTTTCTCAGGCACTCTGCTCTGTTATTACTGGGTTTTCAAGAATTGGTGAAACAGGTACTGCATGGGAATGGATTCAACAAGCCGAACGTGATGGGACCATCCCAAAGATACCAGATCAATCCATTCATGAAACCTTCCAGAACATTTGTGGCCATGGCGATGTGGAAACTGCTGATAAACTGTTTGACTACATGGCGTCTGTCGAAGGGTTTAACTCGAACCAAGTACGGTCTGATTACGTCAATTTGTTGCTGGACAACAATGTGGATATCAACAAGGCTGTGAAGGAATGTCAATATCGAGGAGGCATTTGGAGTCCGGTAACAACGCTTCGGGTGGTGCAGAGACTGGTGGAAGATGGCGATATCGAGATGGCTTGTAATGTGTTCATGGCTCAATGCAATCGACTGCAAGAAAAGTATCCCAATATGACCGAGTTGGGTGAACAAGTGTTGGAGTATGCAACGTTGAATATCTTTGGCAAGGAGCATCTGAGTCTCAATGTTGCGTTAAGTTTGGCCAGCAACCCATTCATAAGTTCACGAGCTTTCAACAAGGCATATGGTATCAACATTCTACGAGCTATTTGGAACGCAGAAGCAGAGTACGTGAATTCTCAGGCAACGTCAAGACTGGTGACGTTGGATATTATCGTCTTGCATAATATCTGGATCAAATCGGCCATGACTTCGCTAGGTAGTGTTGCCATTGCTGAACCACTGCTTTCTGAGCTGAAACAGCATTACCAGCGGTATGTCAATGACTTGGTGAACCAAGGGGCCGAAATCGAAAAATCGTTTGCCGAAGATTTGCGACATTGTTTGCATGCGTTGAGTCTGCCAACTGATCAATGGGTTTCTTTCGCTTCAGCTCGACAAAAGCCACTCAAGCCGCAGCCGGGGTCACAGCCGCAGCAACCACTATCACCACCACAAGTGCAACTACATGCAGCCAAGCCAATGACAGTCAATGCTGAGGCTTCTAATAAGTGCATGGGATATTGTAACGTCAAGAATGGAGTCTTCAAGGCATTGGATATCATGGAAGCAACATTTGTACGGGGTGAATTGATCGCTGAAGAAGCGGTTCTTGCCGTGCTGGATTCCTGTGGCGCCACGAACAAGAAAGCTTTGCAGAAAGCATACAATTTGGTAAAGGGCTATTTACCGCATTCATCATCCTCACCAGAAGCTTGGGCTATGTGGGTCAATATACATCGGCGTATGGTACAGCATGCCGCCGACAAGGACTACAAAATGGCACAAGCAGCATATATTAGCTTGAAGGAGATGGGGTCTTGCCCAGATGCTACTGGGTATGGCCATTTAATATCTCATGCGCCTAATTCCACCACTCGAGATGAAGCAAGCGACGCAGTTGAGATGTTTAACGAATCGCGAATGATGAATTGTATTCCAAACACGTTCTTATACAACGTTCTACTCTCCAAGCTATCCAAGGCTAGAAGATTACGAGAAGCTATTGCATTTTACAACGACATGGACATTACTAACACCAAGAAGAGCAGCATTACCTACGGCACCATGATCAGTGCATGTTGTCGAGCTGGCGACGAAGAGTTTGCAAAAAAACTATTTGATGAGATGGAAAGTTCACCAAGTTATGTGCCTCGAGTAGCACCATTCAATATCATGTTGCAGCATTATATCCATGCCAAATGCGACCGCCAAGCTGCAGTAGCTATGTATGAGCGTTTAACCAAGTCTGGTGTTCGACCATCGTCCCATACATACAAGCTGTTGATTGACATGTACAGTATGATCGAACCAATTGATATCCAAGCCGCAGATGGCGTCCTTGAACAGATTTTGAAGGATAAAAACTCCATCACCACCCAACATTATGCTGCGTTGATCTTTGCACGTGGTGTCGCAATGAAGGATCTGGATTCAGCCAAAGAGTTTTACGCCAGCTTAACGACCAATAACCGAGTTCATCCAGACAAGTTGATTTTCCAAGCGCTATTAGAAAGTTACGTGGTGAATCATCGTGTTGAAGAAACTGGCGAGGTGTTGCAGGATATGATGAAGTATCAAGTCGATCTCAATGCTTACATGGCCAATGTGTTGATTCGTGGCTGGGCTCCTGTGAATCTTGCCAAGAGCGTAGGTTTGTTTGATTATATTTATCAATGTGGGTTGGCCGAGCCTTCATCGTTTGAGTCGGTTATTCGAGTGTTTTTGTATCATGGCGATTTCCAGTCGGCGGTTAATGTTTTGGAGACGATGAGATCTAATCGGTATCCAGAGCCAGTGGTGGCCAAGGTTCAAAGTTTAGTGTAGGGGAATTACGACGCACTTAATGAAAAGGGGATTCTTTTGGATAGTTTTTTTAGACAGGATGCACATAGATTAGCAGCGTGATTGCTGTTTACTGTCCACAATTTAAAAAAAAATGCATATATAATAATGATATTTATATTTCATCAAGCTGAAGAAAATGTTCTTACGGTAAAGTAGAGCCGCCTAGAGTTGAAACCATATAATGATCAGTTATGCATGGAATTCGAAAAGATGTTCGAAAAGATGCACTAATCAGATCAGATGTGTTGACTCTCACGATTATTATAAGATGGATTGTGTCACCTTATAGTATTATATTATTCAATTTACCGAAACTACTAGAACATAAGCTTGATAAAGTTTTGTCGATGACGTCGTTGGAAGGAGTTGTTGTGCGTGGAAAGATTGCGGTTAGTTTTAGCACGCGGCGGCCGGCGGCCGCCAGTTTTGGAAATGATCAGCAATCGTGTCCCCACGCCATTTTTACGTTCTTTTGTTTGTTTGTTTGTTTAAGAAGACGACGACGACAATGGTAGGCTGGGAAGATTGAGAAATTGGTAGAAAGGAAAAACGTACTACGGTAAAGGATTAATATGCAGCTTTTTTACAATCCAAAATTGTCAATATTTAGAGCCCAGATAGTATCGTCATAACATAGCAACGTAGTTTTATATGCAGGGTCCTTCCTGGTAAGGTAGGCTCACAACCTTTTTTTTTCCAGAGAGATGTTTTTTTGTTGCTTCTCTTGTTTGTAGAAAATAGTGCGGTTGCTGCTGCTGCGTAGTATATTATTATTTTCTTGTTTGCTATTTAAATATCTTGCTATCTCCACTTGTCAGCTAATATTTTTCTCTTGTTTGTCTTCCCTCTTCTCTTCTTTTTTTACTTTCTTGGTTTTTGTCCTTCAAGTTATTTATTTTTTTTATTTATTCTTTTTTACACTCAATATCGTGGGAATTCATTTATAATCACGAATCAATCTTAAACTTTTTAACGGTAAAGACACAATTGTATAATGAAAATTGCACCAAACGTAGTTCTTCTCGCCACCTTGGTGTTGTCAGTGGCAGCCGACGTCAACTTGGACAAGGCTCGGGCCAATCTGTTCAAGAACATTGAATCAGCCAAGGAAAAGTATTTTGACGCCAAGGGACAAATCAGAGATGATGCATTGTCATCTTGGAGCAATTCTCAGATTAAGGAATGGGCTGATGCACATGGATTGAATGTTCCACAACCTGGAAAGACTGATGAGTTGAAGGCATTTGTACGACGAAACTCCAAACTGCTACAAGATGATATCAATACCTACAGCAAGCAGTATGAACAAAAGAAGGCTGAATTCCACAAGAAAGTTGACTTGGCTAATAAAGATTTGTACGACAAGTCTGGGAAATTGAAGGATGATGTATTTGATAAGTGGAGTGACTCTCAAATCAAGGCATGGGCTGATATGCACGGCTTGGACGTACCACAAGGAGGTAAAGGTGACGAATTAAAGGCTTTGGCTCGACGTAACAAGAAGTTGTTGCAAAGTGACGTTGATTCTTATATCAATCAAGCTTCCAAGACTGCTCAACCATTTGTGTCCAAGGCTACCGAGGCCATTGCTGATGCCGGCAATAACTTTTTTGACTCGTCTGTAGAAATGTGGCAAGATTCTAGATTGCGGGCGTTTTTGGATGCTCGTGGTATCACCACTCCTGCTACTAATAGACAAAAGTTATTGCAATTGGTCAAGCAAAATAAGCAAACTCCAGCAAAGTACTTTGGTACTTGGTCTTTGGAAAGTTGGTCCACTGACGACTTGAAGGATTGGTTGGAACGACAGGGCAAGAAGGCTCAAGGAAGCCGAGATGATTTGCTTGCTGCTAGTAAGGAATATGTTAACAAGGCCCAAGAAAGTGGCCAAGATACTTACAGCAAGGTTGTTGACTCTATTTCCAAGGGTGTTGCTGATTACCGACAAAATACGTTTGATAAGTGGTCCGATAGCGACTTGAAGGCGTACTTGGACACGTACGGGATCAAGACGTACCAAGGTAATAAGCGAAACGAAATGTTGGCTCATGTTCGAAATCAGTACAAGTTGTTTACTCATGGTGCTGATCCAGATTCTTGGACTCGAGTCAAGGACTCATTCTTGAGTGGTGGTGGTCAAGTATTGGAGAATCTCAAGTATCATGGTGCTAATGCTGCCAACTGGGGTTCTCATAAGGCCAAGCAATATTACTATAAGGCAAAGGGTGCGGCTGAAGGTGCCAAGGCAGATTTATAAAATGTTTTCTTTACAAACAAATGAAGAAAAAAATCAGTAGTAGTACAATAAGATCTATGTTTTTTTGTGAAAAATTAAATAAAAAATATATATAAAAAAAAAGAGATTCATTTCTTACGTTTGAATAATTAAATATTAGATACCATTATTAGTAGGAACATTAGTAGTAGTAGAAGTAGTAGCACCTCCACCAACGGCAGATTTCCCACTGCCTGTCAGCAGATCCAACAAATCTTGTATATGTACACTAATTGTTGAGTTTAGCAGCATTGCTCGCATTAGTTCAGGTACGGTATGTTGAAGGTTTTCATTGCCTTCTTTGCACTTGGCAATGTTGTCTAGTACCAAGCATGCCGTAACCCCAAACGTAGATGGCTGTCGATTCTCAGTTACCGGTGGCGGTGGAGGAGGAGCATTGAATTGAGCTGGAGTGATTGCGAATTCTCTTGGTTTGATACCCTTGATAATGTAGTTTTTCTTACCGTCTGGAGTGTTGACTACCATTGCCGCACTTCGATTGAACGTTGGTGCAACATTGTTGATGAAGTGAACACCAGGCAAGATCTGTGTCTTTGACTTGCCCTGCTTGATGAGTTCGTTGAACTGGCTCTCATATGCTTTCCAAAGAGAGATTTGCGTCACTTCGGCGTTTGGATCTTCTTCATAGGAACATCGAATCCAATTGGTGGCCCGTTCTGGTTCATCTAGCTGCAACAGTTCGTCAACGAGTTCATCGGGTAGTTTTGGTGGATGAGTTGGGGTGATCTTCTTCGTTCGTCGGGGGAGTCGAATATAATCTAATTGAGGCTCCACGATTCGGTATGTTAACAGCCGCACGAGATGTTTTGTGCACATGTTAAGACCCATTGGAGTTGAAAACAGTTCGCGAACATTCTTCTTGCTGGTTGTATATTGGTACAGAAAATCAAGCGAGGCGGAGATTAGTTCTTCATCGTCGACCAATAAGTAATGAATAACATCGTTGACCATGTTTCGTGGTATTGATTCCATCAGACCCTTTGTGTCATGCATAACAAGACGAGCAATAGCACGTAAAGCTGGAATAACTACGCCGCGGTCTTCAGAGCCGTTCAGTGTCTGTACAACTGCCACAAAGAACCCGTCAGTAGCGGATTCCGGCGTGATGTGGAAACTAATGGCTTCTGCGATTTCGATACAATATCCTCGGAACTCACTGTAAATTGGAATCCTCGGTAAAAGCAATCCCCGTTCGACAAAAAGTTTGCAATCTTCACGTTGAGCTAAGAAATGTGCGTTGGCAGGCTGCATCACCGCGTTTCTCAGGATTAACAGCGCTTGCAACAGTTGTTGCATACCTTGGAACTCTTCGTCAGACTGGCTCAACGCGCCCATTTGTAATGTTTTCTCCGACGGTTGGTTGAGGAAAAAGGGCGCGTTTTTGACCATCTGAATCAAGTAATCCGTCAACTCACCATCTTTCTCTAAGATGAACCGGTCCGAGCTATGAAACGATACTTCTAGTAGCGCATCGAGCGCCCATTCTTGCTCTTCCTTCAACCCCGACTTGAATGACATCCGAATCCTAAACATCCATTCAAGGCTCTTTACATTCATTGAGATATTTTCGTTAGGCCGAGGCGGTCGCTGGTAAAACATAGACGGGAATAGTTGTGGATTGTTCAGTGGAGTTGATACATTGAGAGGTACAGGTGGAGGGTTCACAGGCGCTGTAGACGATGCCGATGGTGATGCCTGGTGTTGTGCTTGCTGTTGTTGGTTTTGAAGGTGACTGAATAGAGCTTGTGGGGCTGTTGGATGAGGGCTGCCATTACCATTAGGTGTGCTAGGGCTGAACGTCTGGTACTTGTAGCTTGGTCGTTGTTTATGCGTCGGAATTTCTGGCGTGAAAAACTGCCGCTGTGTGGGAGCATGGCGAAGAACTAATTAAAAAAAATATTGTTAGCATTGATTTCGGTGGATATAAATGATTGGACGTACTTCTTTGGTTTGGTGTGCCAGACATGGTGAAGTGGAAGATGAAGGTAAAATATAAAACAAGTTTATGTCAATACTCGCGTCGTCGTTGAAAAAATAAAAAAATAGTTTAAAACCCGTAAATTTTCGTTGATGCTAAAAATTTGAATTTGTCCCAATATAAAACTAGAAACGCACGGTGGCTATTAAAGTAGGGTAAATTTATGAGCTTTACTACTGTTGTTGGATACGAGTGATAGATTAGAATAATATAGTTATTCATAGTTATATAATGATATATGTATATATATACGGTCAATTAACTTACAAAGCATCTAGACGGTCATCAATTTCTTGTGCACTGAGCTTTCGGAATCGCGGGCCTCTAGTAGACTCGTGAGCAGCTTGATAACCTAGCAAATGATCGGATGGGGCCCCCACCACGGCAATTTCGACTGTGTTACCATTCATCTCGCTTTCAATAGTCTCCTTCATGGTCAGCAATGCAATGTGGATGGCATCTTCTAATTCTAGTTCTTTGTTCCATCGCTTTTCCAAAAACGTCTTGGCCGAGGCACTGCCTTTACCGATAGCAGTGGCTTTCCATGGGAAGTAAGACCCAGATGGATCGACTTGGTACAAGTTGTATCCATGTGATTCGTCGTAGCCAGCAATCAACAGACTAACACCGTAAGGTCGAACACCACCGGATTGAGTGGCTTCTTGCACGGTGCGAGCGACTTGTTGTGTCAAGATTCGAGTTGGTGGATACTCATTGTAGGTTCGTTTGTAGCCAGTGTGAGCCTTCTTTCGAGCAGAATCTAACAGCACACGGAAATCAGGGCCCATACCACTGTATACCATGCCTATATCTGGAGTAACATCGGAGATTTTGGAAAGAGAGTCGTTGTCAATCAATTGAGATGAGGATTTTTTCTCTGTTGCAAGGACGATACCGTTGGATGCTAGAATAGAATCAAGTTAGCTCATCGTTGTGCAATCGTTATCAATTCTTTTATTATTATTGGACATACCTTTGATACCCAAAGAGGTTACACCTTGGTTTACTGCTTGTAGAGCATATTCAATTTGTACAAGCTTGCCGCTAAAGTAAACACATGAAAGTTAGCATATCTGATTGTCGGGTGGCGAAATATGGGCAAAACATGATAAACATAATGTCGCCCGATAATTGGCGCCAATTCGCTCAAGCAAATGTCAGTATACGTACTTTGGCGAGAATGTTGTCAAGGAAAACGAATATCTATCAGCCATCTTTTATTAATGTTGTATGAATGGCCAATGTGAGGTTTAAATCTGAGTGCGTGCGTGTTTGATGATGATTGTTGTCGGGAAGAGGCAAAAATTCGGGGCGGACGTGTGGTGTGTGTGGCAGTGGGAGAAAGAAGCGAACATAGCATGGTGCGGCTTTTATGTCAAAGGAAGGTGGCTATAAACCATTTAATTCAACTTGATACTATATAGATGGAGATATAACCAAAGTCTAATAAATATAACATATCCAAAGATAATAAATGCTCAAAATATGCAGCAAAACACACCCCAGATACTTTGTCTATCGCCGTCGTCGTCGATCTGGCGGTGGCGACACCGATTCATCTGAGTCTGGGTTTTTACCTTGATTCAATAGATACTTCTTTTGCGAGAGCTCCAAATCACGTAGCAAGCCCCGTGGTGGCCATTTGGCATGTATAAAATTACAGTGTCCGCCTCTAGCACAGTCGTTCGTATCGTGTTGCCTGCAGCATGCTTCTCTAAAATCTGTAACGGGGGAAAGTTCGCAGTATATGGGCCTACCATTATACCAGCGTGTTACAAAGCTATCCAATGCTTTCTGTGCGTCTTCTTCGTACCTGTATCTGATGTATACGTTCCCCATTAGATGATCGTTGGCGTTTTCACACACAACCATCTCTTCCACCTTGCCAAACAGCGCTGCTTCGCAAAACACATCTTCGTAAAACTCTTCAAACTGTTTCTGGTGTTCCTGTTGCCATAGTCGTAAGTTGGATGGTTTGATGTTTGGAAGATAGAGGTTTGGCATCATGATGGTTTGTGAATACTGTGGTTTGACATGTTTTCTTGAACAGGTATCGCCATGTCGACACGCGCCGATTCTGAAGTAAAAGGAGCTAAGGAAATAGAGCGGGGGGTTAGTAAAACTAATGATAAAACTATAA
>JAKTQM010001324.1:16082-26413 GCA_030558825.1 Blastobotrys niveus
GCCGATCTTGAAGTAAAAGGAGCTAAGAAAAGAGAGCGGGGTGTTAGTAAAACTAAGAAAAAACTTTAAGTAAGATATCATAACATACCAGTTGACTTTGTCGTGCTCTGTGCCGTAAATAGACGCCAGATAGTTTGCCATTATGTTCTATCGATTCTTATTAATGTCGTCGGGAAGGAAAATTCTTTAAAATAGATTTTTCCCTCTCCATATTTTTTTTATCTCAAGGAAAAGCAAACGCCATGGGGGTACGTTGAAGAACACGGAATTTTTTATGACTATTGAAACTAACTGTTATATAGAATGATGGATCATTATCTTTACGACGTAAGGATATAGTAACAGAAAAATCTGATTCAAAAGAGCCGTTTGAGGCCAAGCAACTTAATGAGATTGATCGGTGGACGAAATGTGCGCTATCCGGGGAAAAACTTGATGATCCGATAGTAAGCGACTATATTGGTCGCTTGTACAATAAAGAGTCAATCCTAGAATGGCTTCTCTCGACTGATGAAAAGGATTATTCGAAAAATCAACGCGAATTCATGAAGCATGTTACGAGTATCAGAGACGTGGTGGAGTTGAAACGAGAACTGGTTGATGGGCGGTGGGTTTGTCCAGTTTCGAATAAAGACGTATTGAAAGAGATTGGCTCGGGAAATTTCTACTATTTCGCCGAGTGTGGGCATATCATTGCGGAATCTGCCCTGAAAAATATCAATAGCGATAAATGTCTGCAATGTGAAGAGCCAGTGGAGGTTCATAATGTGGTGATTATCAACCCACAGTCTAGAGATCTTCGCAAGATGGAAGTACGAATGGAACGATTGCAAAATGAAGGACTAACACATTCGTTGAAAAAACTGAAAAAGCGAAAGAAGAAGCAACAGGAAAAGAAATCGGATGTCAAAGTGGACAAGAACGATGATGACGCACCGTCGGTGAAAAAAGTCCGAGTAAAGTAAAGATAAATTAGATATTTACAAAAAAATGATGGGAAAAGGAGGCGCAATTTACTGCGAGTTTGGCTTGCTTTCACTGTCTTGTTGGAATTCTGACTGAGCTAGTTGTTGCTGCTGTTGTTGTTGTTGCAACACTCGTTGTTCACGGGCAGATTGTCGGTTAGCCCACAATGTCATGCCAATACCACCGGCCAAATAGACTGCAGAAAAAAACAAAAGGGTTAGTACAATTCGGACGAAGGAATAGTGTAAGAGATAATAACACACCTGAGAAACCGATGATGCCAAGTACAGTGAGTCGATGAGCGGCATCAGCTGCCTGCACGTACCAAGGTCGTCTGAACATTATGTATAAATTAAGATGATTTGTGAAAGTTTGTGGTGAAAAGAAAAAAATGTTTCTTTTTTGGAGAAATTTCGGCGCCTATTTGGTTTGGGCGCGGGGTTCCGATCTTTGACATGTTTTTCATCTCACCACCATCTCATCCTGTGGACAAAGTACGATAATCATTGGACCGACGTGTGTATGTATACACTTGCAATGTAGGTATTTCACAAGCAATGGCGAAAATACGCCGTTGAAGCTACTATTCTAGATGTTTGTGTCGACAGGAGCGATTGTGACACGGCCACGCCAGCCACTATTTGATTAATAGTCCTGTTGAGCAAGCCGAGAAAACGCAGAATCTCAGAGCCAAGAAGCTAGAAGCACTGGTTATTAAGGAGTTGGAAACGTTTTATACAGCATTCAATGAATTGACAGTAGGGATTCGCTTTATTCAGAAAGTCAGCACATGGTTAACTTCGAAAAATCAAAACAAGGAACGAATTTGTCGATAGACGGTAAATTAATTGGAGAAATCAAAATGTGGATGGAAAGTTGCATATATACATATGCCAATTGCCATATAACCGATCGGCTAGGCTGAAAAATAATATAATATCTGTAGCTCTACCAATCTAGTTGAATACGTCGGCCTTTATGCTTCTTACGATACGATTCTGGCAAACAATTCTGAAAAGAACTTTTGACAAAAGAGACCCGGTAGTATCGAGCTTCATGAGGCTGTAGACTCAGAGTAGTTAGAAATGATAGTACCAACCATCTTGATCTCGTTGAATTGGACAAAGGCTCTAATCTTGCATGATCTTCGGAGGTTACCTTAGCAACGGTACAAAGATTGTTCTGCATCTTGGGCCCCGCCATCTGCCCCCCTTCCAACGATACTTTTATCTCCAACTCCTCCTTTTTATTTTCTATCTCCAAATTCTTTCTTACCTTCTATCTCCAAATTCTTTATTACTTTCTATCTCTTTTCTCACAAAAACATTCGCCATGTCTGCTCCTTATCAAACTCCTAGCTCCGCTGATAAAGACGACCCTTATCATTACTTGTGTGAATGGCTTTTTGAAGCAGACGCCTTCACCATCGAGGAGCAGTACCAGCTGCGTTGGTTTGGAGATTTACAGTCATGGAATAAAATGATATTATCTAAAGCACAGTCGTTCTCAAATGAATTTCACCGATTTGTTGAGAAGAATGAATGTCCTCCAGAGCGCGAAGTGAACTACAATCGACTACTACACAAACTCTTGATGGTGTCTATTCATGCAGACACCCGATACTTTGTTGAACTGTTAAGTCCAAGAAACAAAACTGGCCAGGGATTGTACACAGCATTGAAGAATGAATATTCACCGCGCACCTCTTATGATATTGTTCAGATGTACGTTGAAGCGATGCATCCAAGTGATGATTTTGGCAAGGGCTCGTTTTTAGATAAGGCACGGGAGCAAGAACGTCGGTTGGATAATTTGAAACCGTATCTTCATGATTCCAAATCATGGTGGGCTTATAGTTTACTTGCAAAAGCCTATTTATCCAACCGTGACTTGTGCTCTGCATATTGTGAAAAGCATAGTGAAATCGACCAGCAGGACAGCGCCACAGTCGTAGGTCAACTTAGATCTATTATGCTCGATAACTTGAAATTCCGGAACTTGCTTGATGCTCCTAAGTCATTGGAACCAGCACAAACTCCAGCAACACCACCAAAGTCTCCATCTCGAAACCGCAAAAAGTTCAGTAAACGCCTAGGCTCGCGCAACAGCCAGAAGAATCCTGGCAAGGTTACCAAGAAACCACTCCAATGTCATCGGTGTAGCGGGTGGGGGCATGTCTCCAGAAATTGCGATGGGCCATATAATCCTTTGAAATAAATGAATCCATTTTCCCGTATGAGACACGGATGGGTCAAGATATAGTTATATTTAATGAATTTATTTATATTTATTGTTTTTAAAATTGAGCAACTGCAAACTTTATATCTGCTTTACTATTGATCTTGAGCGCAGCCGGGCAAGGCTGCCGATTAAGAGCATAGAGGCGAAGGGGCACCTGTGGCCTGTCAGCATTACCAGCGTGTTGCTATACTATATTTTCAACTTCAATGCACTTGAATAGGCTGTTTGTGGTGAGAATTATCCATTTACTGTCATTAGCTCCGCTAGCATTGCGTCCGAAAGAATATCGGTGGGTGCTATGCCGGCACATGATGATCGAATTCAACCAGAAATATAGCTCCATGAAGCTTAGAGGTCTGTTTTGTTGCCAGAATATCGCAAATAGGCCTCAATCAAGCACCTAGATAAATCCAAAGAAGGCGAGAAGGGTATAGATAACGAGGGAGCGTAGCAGCAGCGATGAAGATGGTGCGCGTCATGAAAGTATCATAACACATGAACTGCCCGGTTGAACTAAAAAAAAGGACCAGTATAATTAAAAATTGATAAATAGTCAGCTGTTAAAGCTAGTTGGATATTAATAAAGCTTGATAAGTTATTTGGTCACCTTCCTATCCGCACCCACGTCTTCAGCCACATCAATTCGCATGAGGGGCCGTAGCAGACGTACGATGGCTCGTAGTGATCGCCCAACGTGGAACTGAGCAAGTACGAAGGAAGGGAGTAAATGGTGCTAAGATCAAATAATAATATGTCAGTTAAGATTATAGGAAAATTTCATGAAAGAATACAGCTATTTATATGGATGGCGTTATAGCTTTGGTCACAAACATGAGCCGCATAGTCAGGGTGATACTCTTGTCTCGTCTCTAATTCCAACAGTAATAGAGTGGAGTAGAAAAGGCAAGAGCTATGTAAATACTAAGAAAAGAACATCATTCACTGTCGGCTTCTATAGTATGTGAATATCTATGTAATCTATAACCGTGATGGGATATAATACGGTTCAGCATCGGAGCTCGATATGTTAAGCATCGCAAGGCCGCTAGATGGCACCAACCGTCACTGAAAGCAACATCAATTTGCAGAACAAGAACGTTGGTTAAAGCTTAGGCTCATGGAATCAATGACCCTTAAACCTGGCGAATAGACCTAGTTCGGAGGGCGCTGGAAACATTGTTCGTTGTGAAGCTGATCGCATGTCGGTCAAAGCGTACCGATGGAATCAAACCACAAATGTACACCCGTATGTTTATTATTACTCTTGTCTGGCAAAGAAGTTATTGAAAAAGGCTAAAATGAGTGTTCCGTATGAGGGATTTGCTTGCCAGCCGTAAAAATCCAGCCGGGTGTATGTTATCATCTCTACGGTGTCGGTTTCCAACTGCCCGGAGCAGCGTGGGTCCGATTAAAAAGGTTTATAGGCGGCAAAGACGTAGTTCAGTGAGTGGTAGGGAACTTCAATTGGAGATCTGTGCCAAACAGCGAGCGGAGGGATAAGAACGGCGCGGTGTAGAAGGGGAGTACTGCCTTTACGTCGCTGTCCAATGCAACAAACGCTGCGATGTCTGATGATTATCGAAAGTACTCAGCAGCATATGGTAGCCAGATCAACTGCCCAGAGCAGCGTAAAGTTCTTTTTTTGGGCTTGTATATAGCCTAGGAATACTCCGAAATAAGGGGGGAACAGTATGGAAGCAAACTTGGGTTCCTAGAATGGTGCGTATGGCTGGCGAGTGGAGAAGCACGCCTATGCCGCTGCCTGTTCAAGAAAAATTTGACGCAATTGACACAATTGGAGTTGATAAAGCAATAGGAGAGTTCTCGGTTCGCTGGTTGAACGCAGCATTCGTAGCATCGGTATGGGTGCCGGAGGCTGAGCGTGGAGCCATAGCCGCCACTGCAGACTGGGCAGCAAAGAAGAGGAAGTATAAAGGTCCATTGGCGTGTGACGGTCCTGTGGAATGCGTTCGTAAAAAAGTGGGTTTCATGCTGTCAATTGCAACTCAGTAGGATTACTTGGGGGACCGGGGAAATCCACGTAGCGAATGTACCTGGAACCGCATATTAATACACGTCCTGGGAACTAAAGGCAGCCAAAATCAAGTGCTGAAAGCTAAAAGCTAAAGGCTTGTCTTTCAACTGAACTTACCTAGGGGCCTAGGAGCCCACAAGCCCACGACCCCTGGTAAATGGCGCAAGAGCTATCGTGTTGCGTACAAAGGGCTGGCAATGGTATCGACACCGATGCGATGTTCGGCTTGTATACGTTTGGTGGAGCTAGTTTCCGATTAGTTCAGTGAGAAACCCTTCAGGGTTTTTACTAACTTTTAATGTACGTGGGATAAGGGATTAGGACGGTGGTTTCAAGCGTGAGAACGCGTCGGGTTCAGGTTACCGATGAGCCTAAGTATACTCAGTTAACCATGGTCTATGCGTTTATCTACAATAATAACTGGAAAGGTACTGTGTTATTTGTCCTAAATTTTACAAAGAAAGTTAAGATAGCGAGGGGAGGCGCTACAATGACGACCAAAGTGAACTAGCATTGACGCAACGCACAGAAATGTCCACCAAGACAAAGTTATTGCCCCCAAAGTGTCGGCTCAATAGTGGGATACTCTCTGCAAGTGTTGCTCTCATTGCATTTCCCTGCCACTGTATTGACAAAGAATATGGGGTCTCTATCCACAATCCGGGGGCTCTGGCAATTGCGACTAGGGAGATCCTGAGCATGCTCTGGCAGCGGACAAGGTGCTAGAGGCGGCAGATGCTGCTGCGATCTTAGCATTACAAGTGCGATGATGGTGTTTTAGGGGTGTTGCCATGGTGTGCACTTTAAGGAAACGTATACATTCCCTGTTGGAACTAGAGCCGAGTCAAGAGTATTACCATGACTGTGCGGCTCATATTAGTGACCAAAGCTATAATGCCATCCATAAAAATAGCTGTATTCTTTCATGTAATTTGCCTAGAAACTTAACTGACAGTATTCATTGTTCTCGGAACCATTCATACCCTTCGTATTTACTCAATTCTACGTTGGTCACTACGAACCATCGTATGTCTACTACGTACATCCACTGTATGGTCCAACACTCCCACTTCTTCATGATACTTTGAGATACATAATGTACACAAATGTAAGTTGTTGGAGAATTCTTATCATAGAATGTTACTTGTAAGTTTTTTCGATCGACAAAGGGCTGGAGACGTCGATACTTTCGCATGGTCATGGAATTTGTAGACATGGATCACTAGCGCCGCATCATTGCGCATTCAAAGTAGCCTTTATAAACCCTTGGCTGCATCTCTAGCCTTGGCTCAAAAGTTCATATGCATCGGCGTTTCTTCTTCTGTCGCGAAGGCTTTATGTTAAAACTTGAGCCAGGCTACGCAAATGCACTGACAAGGACGACGTATTGCTATCGAGAGGTATGAAATGGCAGGTCGGTCTGCCGTTATGCGGTGTACAGTGAGTATCCAGCTGCGCAAACTATAACCTCCATGCACTTGCAAGATAGTAATGCTTTCCAAATCCAGATAACTAGCGTCTATGGCTGACAGGCTTGTATTGAATACGGGTACGGCTTACATGGTGATATACTATGGGGTTAGAGCTACAATGGGCGTCGGTTTCTTGAAGAGAGCATTACCAAGAGCCATGTCTACGCACTTCATTCGTACCCCTCCTGCCCCCACTCTCTCTCCTTCATATATACGCACATTTAGTGTGTGTCTTAGCCCATTCAGTGTTGCTAACCAAGCGAAAACATGTACATAATCGTATATGAGCCTAGCAAGCTAATGAACCACGTCAATCTTGCGAGAAGGCTATCGGCCCGAACGGCCCGAAGAGCTCACCAAAGTTGAACGGCATTAAACCTGCTCGGAGAAAAGTGGTAAACTTTTTAACAGCTTTGCTCTACTTCATTGTATTCCTATTTTTTGGTCCAGAACTCCATTTGGTCCTAGTGAAAAGATTACCTCCCTGCCGCTTCGTTTTTGTTACGCCGGTCGGTCTCGCAATTTCTTCGGTTCGGTTCGGCACGGCAGCCAGACCTTAAGAACATTACAGCCGTTTGGCCCAGCGATGGATACCGGTAATTGGGGGTCGATGATACTTTTAAAAACAAGTGCAGATCATCTTGTTTTGGAAATCAGAATGTTCGGATGGGTACGCCGAATCGTACCTGCAGTAGAGGCGCCTATATGCATGAAAATCTGCAAGGATGTTCCACCAGGGGTACTATCATGTTGCGGCTCTGAACAAGCTTTTTTTTTGCAGCTCAGCAGCTAATTTGTACATTCATGTATGAAATGCACCTCTTAGCAAAGGTGGTGTGCCACTTCATACCTCTTTTGTCCGGGTTGGAAGATCACCGGTACCTCAACCGATACGTAATTTCAGCGCCAATATAGTGGCTACTGTAACTATGTAATACCGATGATCTTTTCTTTTTAAAAAAAGATTGGCAACATGCAGTAATCAGGGCTATTTGAGGAGATGAGTTCCAGCCGAACGGGAAATTGACCCTACCCTTTTACTCTAAAAAAAGCGACACTACGGCAATTTTTTCAACGCGTTGGACATATATATTGCTTCTTGAACGTTAATATTCTCAATTTTATAGCTAAAGTGTATCTATTATGACAGCTAACCTATAAAGAGTACGAATAGTTACAGTACACAAGATGCTATATGTACGTAACTTTACCCTGGTTTCTTTTGAAGGTACTTCAAGTCCATAGATTCTCACGGTCGCTGCTATATATTCGTCAATTGAACCAAAAATATATAAAAGGTGCTTTATTCTCACAAATATCTCATTCTGGTACAACACGAGCCTACTGACAACATGTGGATACTTTGTCAGTTCCTATTTATGGGGCTGGGCATGGCTCAGTACGTTTACACCACCGTGGAGCAAGCTTCCCCCAGTGTCAGCGCATTCACTCCAACGTTCAAAACGAGCAGCTTTGCTTATGACGATTATACCAGCACGGTAACTATCCAAGCACCGCTTCCATCACCAACGACTACGCGCTATTTTGCCAAGCATTATAGCGAAGTGTCGCAGTTGGTGAACAGCCAAGCTACCACGACCTGGAGCGCTTATCGACCAGATGGCCCTGCCGCAACTGACACCGACGATAAGTATGGTCAATATTCATTTTCAAAGTCGTGGGAAGCGCATTTCAGCGCCACACTTAGAATCCCTATTGTGAATATTACTATCAGTGCTCCTCCATATACCCCAGCACCATTCACGACTACTGTGAGCCCAACCGCTGTGCCGACGTCAGAATTGATTCAGCCACCACAGGAAGGGTTCATGCTTGATGGTGCAAACTTGACATTCCCAGACGGCTTCATTATTGGTGCTGCCAGTGCTAGCAATCAAGACGAAGGGGCTGTGTTTGAGGAAGGTAAGTCACCTTCTATTATGGATGATTTCCCATTATTTGGAACTGGGCTTAACAGCAGCTATGTTGCTAGTATGAGCTACCTGTACTATAAACAGGACATTGCTCGTTTAGCAGCTATTGGTGCAAAGTACTTCTCCTTCACCATCCCATGGACACGAATTGTGCCGTTTGCTGATAAAGGTTCGCCGGTCAACCAACAGGCCATTGACCATTACAACGATGTGATCGACACATGCTTGGAATACGGTTTGACTCCGATGGTAACATTACTGCACTTTGACATTCCAAAGAAATTTATGAAGGGTGCTTACTTCCTTCCTGGATCGTTAATGCCTATAAACTTGTCAATTGAGACTGAGGAGTTTTATGAAGACTTTATTAACTATGCCAAGATTGTGTTGGCGCACTTTGCTGACAGAGTGCCATTGTGGGTTACTTGGAATGAGCCAATGGAAGTAGCGGGAACAGCAGCAAGCGTTAAGAACATTATTAAAAGTCACGCTGAGCTCTATGATTTCTATCATAACGAACTAGGCGGTACTGGCCAAATCGGGATCAAATTTTCGGATATTTTTGCCATGCCGGAGGATCCAAAGAGCCAAGCTCATGTCGATGCAGCCGATCGATTCAATGATAACAAAATGGCTGTGCTTGGCAATCCGTTATTTTTGGGCCAAGACTATCCAAAGTGGTGGAAGGATGTGCAGGATAAAAATCTGGACTTTACTTTCACAGACGACCAATTGAAGGCTCTGAAAGGAAAATGCGATTTCCTCGGTATTGATGCATACTCAGCACAGGTTGCACAGCCTTTGCCTGAAAATGTCTCGTGCTCCGGTTATCCGCCTCCAGTAGGGCAATTCCCATTCTGTGCCGCTTTGACAATGAAGGATCGAAATGGGTGGAGAATGGGCTATGGGTTCAATGGTGTGGAGACCATGACTCCATTTGCAATCCGTCGGTTCCTGAATTACTTGTGGAATAGATTCAATGCGCCTATTTTTGTAACAGAATTCGGGTTTGATACGCCAAAAAATCCTGACGCTACACAAACTTCTCTGGAGCTTCAATACGACCTGCCACAGTCACTCTATTTGACGTCATACCTAAACGAGATGCTTAAGGCGATCCATTATGATAATATCAACGTATTTGGGGCATTGGGATGGAGTTATGCAGGTAATTCGCTGCAATATGAGGATTTTTTGACGCTTGAACGTAAATACAAAAAGGGGTTCTTTGATATGATCAATTTTGTGCGAGATCGGACGCATGATTATAATGTAATGTACCCCGATTACGCATTCCAAAAAAACGGAACCTTATACTAAGTATATTTTACTTGCAGTAGTTATAGTTATAGGTATAGTCACCTGGTCCTTTCGCTTTTTAGTGTCAAAGAAGGAATTTATTTCTTTTTCGTACGGCGACCATAGATGGAGTTGTTTGGCGAGCCCTTGGCTGCCATTAATCTAGCACAGTCATAGAATCACAGAATAAAGGAAGCAGTAGTAGACATCACATTCATACAGTTTTCACTTAAGTTCCAGAAACTAGTGGTGGCAAACACCGACTTTATATAATAAGTTCCAAACTACTACTCTCCACTTAACCCAGACAAAGGACCAGCCACGGCCAGCCACCGATCAGACTGTTGTACGGCACGTTCCATAATAGGCATATTATTAGTAGAT
>JAKTQM010001327.1:0-17824 GCA_030558825.1 Blastobotrys niveus
AATGTCACTCAACGGATTAATAGCATCATCAGCAAACGAATCCCTCCAATACTGATTCACCGTATCGTACACTGAAATGAGATCTTTATCAAACGATACTGGTGGCGCTAGATGTGGCGCTGCTAGCGTCAAAATAGTATGAACTGACCCAGGTTGATAGTTACTCAGCGTTACCATCGTTCTGGCCACCATTCCACCCATCGAGTGACCCAATAACGTTACCGTTATATTCCGCCCATACAACGACTGAATATAACTCAATACATCATTCAGGTACTCTGCTTGTTTCAATAAACTCTTACCGTCAAACGCTGCCAGGTCGTTGCCAAAACTCGCAGTGAAAAACTCTAGCCCAGTAATGCTGTGTTTACTTCTAGTTGCCGACGCTTCCGATGCTATTGCCCGTACTTGTCGATGCGAACCGGCGTTACCGGGAATAAATAAAACTGGCGACCCAATAGGATACTCATGGTTGTCTATTCGTTTCTCCTTGTACCAGTATAGTTTGTAATTGTGGAACTTTGTGTGGTTGAATTCTAAGTCAATGTATGATGGTCGCATATAAGACATGCGGCAGTTCTTCACATCAGTATCGTTGTATATAAACGAGGCTGCACATGATAAAATAAACAATATTGACACTGCTATTACTGTGTATAATTTCCATTTGATGCTGAATGAATGGCTCAATTTCTGCCGGGCTCGTTTCATCGACTGCTGGTAAATATGCGTCGTATCTGCTCCTCCTTCGCCTCGTTTATTCTGCTGAACTCGGGCGTAGCATTTCTCTTCTTCATGGACCCTGTTGGCTCTACTTCCGACGCAATCGATGGTTCTTGAGTCATCGATCTATAAGAAAATCACAAAAAGTTAGTTCTCTCTCCTATCCATCCCTGCTGCGATTCCATCCCGTCACCATCCATCATGTCTTTACAAAATAAAACAGCCTCCACTAAACCCTCGATATCCGCATCGATGGATGGAATGTGAGAAGCCGCTTAATTAGCGCAGGTACAGCTTGTGTGTGATCTTGCAAAAAAAGCACCCCCCTTCATTCGATGAAAGATTGACGGGAGATGGAAACAATCGATGAGATTTGATTGATAGCTTACCATTTGTTTAAAATGAATCGAAAACCGGGCTGCCTTTGGATGATATATATATATCGTGCCCTCCCCGGTAAACGTACCCTTCTAATTTTGAACGAACGAGTGGGGAAATACTACAAACTCGAAACGGATGGCGAGTAAGTTCTGATTGTCGATTGAATAGATAACAGAAATAAAAGATAACGAACAAAAAAAAAGATTGTGCGTGAGAAAAAGATTTTTTTTTTTTGAGGGAGGCGGGTAATCTATGTTCGGGGGGTCTCACCCACATCTAATAGCAATCTACAGTTTTGATCGATGTCATTATGCGTGGATTTTATTGTCAAGATGTGTCTATCTAGTTAATATTGGTAAGTAGCCACATTTCAACCTGCCTATGGTATATCTATATTTAAATAAAAATATTCAAAAAATACACACTAGTAGCCACTGATTCTCTATGCAGTATGATAATCACTGAGCATATCTGATTATTAACGCTGCATGCACGTGATTCCGGCCTCAGCCGCTTCTAACTTCAATGCCAAGTTTGCTCTGGTGGTAATTTTAAATTACTATTAGACTACTATTGGTTTTGTTCGAACTTCTAAGATACGAATGGTGCAATCTACTCTATTGAAATACCTATCTTCAAATGCAAGTAAATTACTGCATACTAACTTCGGTTTCAAGCTAGCAAATGTTTTACAAGAAGCATTGCATTGCGTGCAGGGTTAGAATCAAAAAAAAGCCGTTTTTGGTCATTATTGAGGCTGAGACAGACAGACCAATCCATATGCGTCTTAGCCGAAGAACGTGAATATAAAGTTAACCCAACTTCATTTCACCATACCTTATTTCAGCTTTCACAACTCCGCATTCTTCTTTTTTTCTCCAATTCAATTTTCGAGTCATAATATCTTCCCTTTCTTTTTCTCTCGCTTAACTTTAACTACCGTAGTCAATTTGCGGCTGCCCTTGGAGCGGGTGGGGCTCACATGAAACTTCCCAGCTCGCGGCTGTCTTCGGCACAACGCGCCGATTTTTATCACGACAATTGAAGCGGGTACGACAAATCACCTCCACCTCCACTTCACCATCCACTCAATTGCTCTACGTACGTAATGCGTAATAAACCCGCCACGACGTTGTATTAATATGCAGTCCAGCCGTCCCTTGTCCTCCCGTATCAACGTTTTTCTCCCTCCATGACCCCATCACTCCTTAAATAGCTTTGATCGTTTGGGGGGCCGTGTTTATGTGTCGCGTAGAGGTGAGAATGTTTCTAGTTGGGGGCCACAATTTTATACTGGTACTAAAGAGTACCATAATACAAAGGCATGATTTTAATAAAACAGCCAACTTTGGAGATTTAATTATTAAAAGAAAAACCGTACTACGTATACTACTACTATCACTGCCTAAGGGGTTTCGTATTAAATTTGAGCTTGTGGGTATCGTGCTCCTCCAGGCACCCCTACATTCTCTGGGTCGTGACAGTTTCGCTCCATCTACACCCTGTCTCCAAATTTCATATAATCCTACTTGTTTGAATCTAAAAGCGAGATCTAAACTCCTGGCTTCATCCCCCTTCTTGTAAAAGAGATCGGCGGTAAAACAAGCGTGGATTTTTCCCAATTTGTAAAAAAGGCTGAAACCGTTATTTAATTTAATCTAAACGCAGCGTCAAACTCTACGGGCGGCGCGTAAAAAGTAGAAAATAGGGGGTTAAAAATAAAACACCAGAGGCCAGCTAAAATTTGCGTGGATGGTGGTGGTAATAATTATAATAATACCACCACTCTTCTTTCTCTTTTTTCTTTATACACCTCCTTCGTTAACAATCTTCTGGAATTTCGTCTCGAATCAATTAACTTTTAGTCTTTCCTTAAAACTATCCATTGTCGCTCGGGAAAAGTGTTTCTGACCCTTATTCTCTCTTTTTTTCTTTCTTCCTTTCTTTCTTTCTTTCGACTTTATTATTTTATTTGTTTCTTTTCGACATTCGGGCAATTGTTAAAACAAAAGAATCATTATAGTATTAGTAACAAGGCCTTTTTTCAGAGCGACAAAGTACAGAGGGTAGAACGATACGACGAGTTCCAGCAAGAAAAAAAAAACACTAGAAGGCAAACGACAATTAACAAACGACTACAAACTTTTCGCTTCTTTATAAATCTTTTAAAAATCATTCGACAAAAACTAACAAAAACACCAGTCTAACTGATTAAAGTGTATGCATTGTCCCTTTATATTGCTCAATTGCAAGTTTACTAACAAACTTTTATTTTAGATGAAACTTTATCACTTGGTTCTGTTTTCATACTTGTCCGTGTCATGGGCACAACCAGCCATTGGGTACCCATTTAACACACAGGTACCGCCAATTGCACGTTACAACCAACAATACAGCTACCAGTTAAACCACGACACATTCACAACAAGTGAGGGACAACTTCACTACTGGGCACAAGATCTCCCAGATTGGCTCAAATTTGACGAAAACACGTTAACTCTATCGGGTAAAGCACCAAACGGCCAAGGTGAATCGACAATAAACTTCAGATTAAGCGCAAGCGATGATAGTTGCCAATCAACGACTTCAGATTGTCAATTGACAATAACCGATGCACCAGCACCGGTGTCAAGTGAAGGTGCATTAGTCAAACAATTGCGTCAAGCAGGTCCTGTCGCTGGTATCGACGGGCTGGTCTTAACTCCTGGTAAACCTTTTTCCATTTCTTTTCCACACGATTTTTATCGAAAGGCTGATGACAGTAATAGCGACATTATTGGATATAAAGGTCTAACTGCTAATCATGCTCCTTTACCAATTTGGCTCAATTTTGATCCAAATTCAGTCACGTTTTCGGGTATTGCTCCAACTATTAATTCTGATATTGCTCCGGCTCAAAATTTCGAAATGGCAATTATTGTCAGCGACCATGATGGGTTTTCTAGTGGAGAAACTCGATTCAATTTGGTAGTAGGCGCTCATCAACTTACTACCAACGTCACTGTGGACTCAATTAATGCTACTACTGGCAAACAATTCAGCTATCAAATTCCATTCGATCAGATGCAGCTAGATCAGCACCCCATCGAAATGAAGGATGTCGCGTCGATCAGCGTAAATACTACCGATTGGTTGAAAGTGGATAATTCTACTGGGAAAATCACTGGCAAGTTGCCAAAAGATACAAAAAAGGACCAAGCTTTCAAAGTTCGCATTACTGACAAATACAGCGATTTTTTGGATTACACTTTGTTGATAAAAGTCGCCGGCGACAAGTCAAAGAGCATGTTTACGTCCAAATCTCTCGGTAGAGTTAATGCTACTCAAGGTGATTATTTTGTTTATTCGTTGAAGGATGTACTATTGGATACCAGCGCTACGTTGACTGCCAAGTTTGATCCTCCTATCAACTGGGTCAAGTTTCACTCCAATAACAATTCTTTTACAGGTAAAGTACCAAAGAGTTTTGAAAAATCCAAGGTTACTCTTCAAGCTATTGATGGTAACAATAAGGAAACTTCTGGGTTTACTTTAACTGGTGTTGAACGTTCTGTTAAGGCGTCAAAGACTCACTCTTCCAATTCGTCTACCTCCTCTTCAGCCACTTCTTCTTCCTCTACTACTACTGCTTCTGCTGCTCCTGCAACTGGTTCCAATCATAAACGAACAGTTGCAATTGCTTGTGGTACGGTCATTCCAATCTGTTTCTTGGCCGGCCTGGCATTACTATTCTTCTGTTGCAGAAAGAGAAGAAAGACCAAGGAACGAAACATTTCCAAACCAATCTTGTCTGATCAATATGGTGAACTTGAAAAGGGTTCTACAACTACTGTTACTGATCCAAATGGTAGCGGTAATGGTGGTGACGGCAAGGGTATTCCACAAAGCGAAAGCAAGGAATCTTACAACATGGTCTGGGATTCTCCTCAAAAGGTTGTTGCGTTGAACTTTATGAAGATGGATAGCAGTGGTGAAGACTTGCATTCGTGTTATAGTGAAGATACTCATGTCGCGTCAACATCTAACAACAGCCACCGATCAGAAGAACGGGATATTCTACCGCCATCTCCAGCGTTGATCAGCAAAACTCCATACAAGGGCAAGGCTCATCTACAACCACCACCATCATCCCGACAATCGCAGTCACAGCAGCAACAGCAACAACAAGTTGTTGGCTCACGACCAGAAAACACAGACGATATCGTCAACCGACCAAGAAATTCATGGCGACAACCAGACCAAGAAGGACGATGGCAAGAACACAAATCAGTAGGGTCATTGGCTACTATTACTACTGATGAACTACTCACAATGCGGTTGGTAGACCGTCAATCTACTGACAGCGCCTACAATGAAGTTCGACAATCTTCACAACGAAACACCTACATGAGCCCAACAAAGTCTAGAGTACTAACACCTCATCAAAGCATGATGGTGCGCGAAGAATCTTCAGGTAATGTTCGAGCATTGGGATCACATTCTTCTTCTTTGAATGATCAAGCCATTGCAATTGCACCAGAAGGGAATGAAAAGATTGGTTCTTACTACGGCAGCCGATCCGAAACCGCTTCATCTACATTGCATAACCAAACGATCAAAGAAGAACAACATCAACATTCTCGAGACTATAGCGTTAGTGATGATGGTGAAAAGGCCGAGTTTTATCGACAAGCCTTGAGCCATTCCAAAAAGTCATTCCAAAGCGATACTGAAGAAGAAAATCACGACTTGTAGCGTACTGCATCTTCCGGATCCGAGTTTAATAGCGGCGTCTCGCTAAGTAGTGAAGACGACGGTATTCGACCGTATCGAAATTCTCGAGGTGAAATGACTTGGTCTCAAATTGAATTGGATCGAATCGCTAGCGAAGAAGGTGAAGAGCTTGTCACTGGCACGCCGCATTCCACATCCGATCGATACTCCTTCCTGCCGCATTCTGATTATACTGGTCAGACAAACATCAATACTAGTGCTCGAGATAGCCGCCAGACATTACGGTTGATTGACAATCCAGTACGACGAAGTGCTCAACCTCATACTCCAGATGAAGAATCTCTAGCCGATTCACCTCGAATCCCACCATCATCTAGTGCTGAATTGGCATTCCTGTAATCTCTCCTTTTACTTCCTTCTCTATATGCATATATAATTATTAACTTGACGACTAATGAAATTTTTCAATGTTCGATTCTTCTTACTCCTTTCTTTTCTGTAGCCAGATGTACATGATCAGATGTGATGTACCACATCTAGATTTGTCTAAGATATGCAAGTCAAAAAAACAGGGCTCTCGATGGGATTCTCCATTACCCCTTTGTTCCAGTTGTGGTAGTGTGAGATTTTGTGGGTGGCTGGGTCGGGGTTCCCGGCAACAGAGAAACAACGGGACCCAGATTTCATCAACATCCACGTACATCACATCTCTCTTTTTGTTTTCCTTTCACTCAAACCGGACGTTGCATTAATTTTTTTTTATATTTTTATTTGACACAAAAGTCTCGATATATTCGACTCAAGCTATTTCTTATAACAATGGTCGTCACGTCGTGGTCAACCAGGAGGAATAGCAACCTATTATGGGTCGTATTATTAGCATTCTACGCGGCAGTTGCAATGGCTGCTGATTTACAGCATTCGGTCAGTGCCAAAGACTATTATGTTTGGGATTTGCCGGGATTAGATAAGAGCACAACCAAGTTTCACAAGATGCACGCAGGGTAAGTTTTAGCAATAAGAGGGTAGAGACGGGTAGTAATCAAAAGTTGAAGGAGGAGCGAAAAGAGCTAACTGATGAATGTGATCATTAGGAACATTGTGATAAAACCGAAACATCATGGTAGTTTATTCTTTTGGAGTTTTGAATCGCAAATGCAAGTCGACGAACGATCAAGGACAGTACTATGGCTCAATGGTGGGCCTGGGTGTTCTTCAATGGACGGCGCGTTGATGGAAATTGGTCCATACCGAGTGAAAAAGGATAAGATTGTGGAGAACAAGGGATCTTGGAATAAATATGCCAATTTGTTATTTGTGGATCAACCGCTTGGAGTCGGGCTCAGCAGTGTCGACACGGACTCGTACGTTTCAAAGCTGGAACAATCAGCAACAGATATGGGGGATTTTTTGGACGAATATTTCAAAATCTTCCCCGAGAGATTGCAAGATGAATTGTATATTGGAGGAGAATCGTTTGCGGGTCAGTATATTCCATACTTGGCAAAGGAGATTTATAAACGAAATGAACGACCAAAAGCACCCAAGATTAATTTGCGAGGGTTGATGATTGGCAATGGGTGGGTGGACCCAGTACAACAGTATTTGTCTTACTTGCCGTTTGCTTACAATGTTGGATTATTCAAACAAGGCTCACCAGAGGCTAAACAGGTGGAGAATACACATCGAGATTGCGCAGAGACTTTAAGTGAAATGGGCAATAATGTTACAGTTCATGTTGGTGCATGTGAGAAGGTATCAGATGTCATTATCGATGTGCTTCGAAAAGGATCGGATCAGTGTATGAATGTTTATGATGTACGGCTCAAGGATTCGTATCCATCGTGTGGTATGAACTGGCCACCAGATTTGGACGATATCAACCCATACTTGCGGAAAACGGAGGTGCTCCAGGCATTAAACACCTATAGTGAAGGCAATTCGGGCTGGACTGAATGTTCAGGTCCCGTGAGACAAGCATTTACCATGGAAGGCGAACGACCATCAGTAGAACTCATTCCAGATTTGGCAGCCAAGTTGCCTATTTTGTTTTTCAACGGGGACAAAGATTTGGTCTGTAATCATGTTGGTAACGAAATGTTTTTGAACAATCTGGAATGGAATGGTGCTACAGGATTTAAATCGCCAGACGGGACCAAGAAATGGAAAGGTGGTACAGTTCGAGAAGAACGGAACGTGACGTATGCTGTAGTGAAGGATGCTTCACATATGCTACCGTTTGATGTACCAGAGACATCACAGTTTATGTTCAATGCATTTGTGGGGGTTCATAGCTGGGATGGTAAAGATGCGCCAGGTGATATGCAAAAGGAGAAGGAAAAGGACAAACAAGTAGAAAAGGCACGATGGAACGCATATTATCAAGCAGGATCAGTTGCATTGGTTGTTTTGTTGATTGTTATTGGATGCATGGGTCTATTCTTGTGGCGATCGAAACGGCGGGAGGAGTACATTGGAACTCAAGGATCAAAGGGACTTTTCCGGTCCTTCTTGGGTGGGTTAATGCGGTGGAAACCTGGCAAACGTGGTGGTGGGTTGAGAAGTAAACGGCCATTTGGACAGAGACATGGTAGAACAGCGTCGGGTAGTTATATGGAGTTGAATAATCCACGACAACGAGGCGGGTCGATGCAGTCTCCTAATGATATTATCTTAGAAGAGGAGGAACTGGGGGTTGTAGATGAAGAGTACCATGATCAATCGACGCCAAATAATGAGGAAGATACCGAGTTGGATACGTTTGTGGTGGATGATGATCATCATGATGATGGGGTGGATCCATTGTCGAGAGGTCCAGACAGGCAATAAAAATGAACACTGCCGGTTGGTGATGGCAGTTAACTTATTTATAAATATCTACATATATATATCGTATATAAGCAAAAAAAAGAAGAAGAATCAAGAATCTACAGTAAAAGTCAGGTGAAAATTCAATCATTTTTTGCTTTGAGCTCGGTGCACTGGTTTAATCGCCGGGAACGAGAAAACATGCTGCGTCGAGAGGGTCATCGCGGTACGACTCTGTAAGACTGAGACAGGTTCAAATCAATGTGTGTCACCTTGCGGTGTGTGTGATAAGCGTTATCAAATCTGAAATCTCACGCAAACACAGAATACCCGGTCCATTGGTTGAACTATAGTCACTCGTCAGCAGCGTCTAGCGAAGGCTGATTTTTTGCGTTAGGCGCCCGGCAGTCATAAAAACTATAAAAGCAATTTTCCTCCACACTAGTTTTATTTCTCTTGTTCAACCCTTCGCGGGGAGAACTTGGAATTTTTATGGATTCAAAATAATGGAGTATAGTATGAAATAGCAGATAAGCAAAAAAAGCCAAGGTCCCTCAACCGTAGTGTAGCATCCAACTTTGAAAAGAGTCGGGCTGTTTCATACCATTGTGTCAATTTGTAGCGAGCGTAGTGCTGTGGCTTTTATACCAATGCTGGCAAAAAATAATGTCACAATACTCGGTTCATTAGCTGGACTAGTGTCACGTCTAAGCTTTAGAGGCGATTAGGCGCTTAAAAAAATACCTATGGGAAGAAAATAAAGTATAAAAGGGAGCTCAATTTCCTACAAAATATCATTTTTGTTCAACCTTTCGCGGGTGGGATGAAGCCAGGATGGTTGGTCTAAGTAATCTGATTGTTTCGACCACGCGTCTAAATAGCAAATAGCTTTATCAATGCTAAAATCTCAATTTATACTGCCGTAACCAGAGTTCCCTGCCCTGTGCATTGGCGTTGTGATGTCTGGATAGCAGCAGTTAGTGCTTGCGATCGGCGCTTAATGATATTCATGGGCCAAAAAAAGAAGGTACCGGTATAAAAAGAGTCTCAATTCCGGCGTCTGATCAATCGTGAGTAGCCTATTAAAAGTAAGTAAAAGCCAGCCATTGACCATTTTATATTGTATTACAAGTAGCTTTTATCAATGTTAAAATTCTGCAAAATCCTCAACCGCTACTGCCTATATAATAAAGCAAAGCCCATGAGATCCCTTGTAACTCTACAAGAGCCGCACTTTGTAGTGAAACAATATCGTCTCTTTTTCAATGCTGAAAATTAGATATCACTGGTATCACAATACTGTGATCGGCGCTTAAACTCATATCTGGGCACAAAAAAAAAGTATAAAAGGAGATAATTTTCCGTTCGAGTTCTAGTATTTAGTTTGTTCAACCCTTCGCGGGAGAGAACACAACTTGTCATGGCTGTATAGAATAAAAAGAATAGAAATATCAGACAAGCAAAAAAACCCAGGCACCTTCATCGTCTACACTGTAAAGAATCGGTCAGATTCATATCAATGCTATATACGCTAACAATGCTCAGGTTTCTCCACCTACCCGGTCATTACATGTGGCTCAAACACAGTTATGGGCGTAAAAAAAAAACTATAAAAGGAGCCTCGATTTCCTACAAAGTTTCCTTTCTTCAAGCCTTCGCGGGGTTCCAATTTTTTTTAGGCGGTTATGAATTTGATAAAATAATATATCAATTAAGCAAAAATCAAACCATAGTACAAATCCAAACTCTGCAAAGAGTCAGGGATAAGTTTGTGCTGGCTATAAATATTTCCAAAAATTCCCCAGCTCATCGGCTCTGAAATACTCCGACTAAAAAGTCTAGTGATTACTTGTCATCAGCGCTTAATTATATTGATGGGGGGCAGAAAAAAGTATAAAAGGAGAACCAATTTCCCTCCAAAACACTTGTTCTATTTTGTTCAACCCTTCGCGGGCCGGTATGCTTAGAGCCAATTGTGTTGCGTTTATGAAAATGATGATATATTTATTAAATATAAATAAAATAAAAGCAAAAAACCAAAGTGCCTTTATCGTTGCTACCCTACGTAAGAAATCTAGCAGGATTCGTATCAATCTTGTCACTTTGTTTGGTAAGCATTGCTGCTGCTATAGATTTGCAATATGCTAAAAATTTGAAAAATCTCGGTTTCTCGACTGAGCTACCGCCACTTGTGCTATGTTTACCATATATTTGTCGAGGCTCCTAAGCGCCTAACACCTTTACGGGGGCAAAAAAATAAGTATAAAAGGAACTCAATTCCCCGCCAAAAGATATTTCATTTTTAGGTTTTCAACCCTTTGCGGGGCCTGACAGTGTGAAGTCTTGTGGAGAACAAACGCGGCGTCATGTGGTCCGAGAATAAATAAATATCAAATAAGCAAAAAACTACTGTTCCCTTGGAGAAATGCTCGTAGCGTTGTTGTGTCAATGAGTGTAATGCTGTAGGTGTATCAACGCTGGAATCCCCATTAAAGATACAAGAACGCTCAGTTCATCGGCATTGTGGCTAGTAAGTTTATGCGATCGGCGCTTAGTGATACTCATGAATCAATTTCCCTCCTATCGTTTTACCTTGCTGCTCTTCGAGCCGGCGGAGATCTAATAAGGCAAGTAATCCAAAACCTGCCCATCCGTCCGTCCAGTTGTCAATCAAGTAGTAGCTATAGGGCTGGTACCATACATGGGCGAGGAATGGCCATCCGCCCTCGATTGCGCCCCACTCCTCCTCCCCTCTCTCTCTCTCTCCCTCTTCTTATTCTCAGCGTCTATCCAGAAAACTATAAAAGGAGCGCTAATTCCGCCAAAATTTTGTTCATTTTTAGTTTAACCCTTCGCGGGCATTGTTCTCACGTACATATTGTTTCCGCATAATTTTATCGAAGTAAAAAGTCTCTTAATTCGCTTCCTGTGGGCTATAAGATCGTTTATTCTTGTTTAGAAATTCAAAATATACAAGAGCCCAGCCCCATTACTCTTCGTTCCGTCCAGCCAGCTCTGGTCTCTTTCTATGCCCTCGGTCCTTTTGGCGAGTAATAGTCGCCGCGGTACCTTTTTCTATATGTAACAGGTCGTGACAACTTTGATAGAAAGCTACTATCCCCATCCCCATCCGTATTCCTAAACTGTCCATTTGTTAAATGTATTATACACAATATATTAACAGTACCATCTACTTCAAACTACCAAACTTCAATTACTCTTCTACTTTCCACTCTACTCTGACAAATCACCAAGCTCCCGCTCGGCATAAAACTCAGCCGTCTCCTGCGCCTTTCGTCGTCCTTCCAAAAACTCCATCATCTCCGTATACGTCTGCGGCAAAATCGTCGTCTTTTGCACTTTATTAGGTCTCGACCGAACAAAATACGAGTACGTGAAATGACCCGAATCCGTGCTCTTATTATGATCCAAATCATGCACCGTTGAATCTACTCGCACCTGCACCAACGTCCCCGGTACCACATGGTACTCACCATGTTCATTCATCAAGTTTCTCGTCGTTTGCTCAGTATACGCTACCGTCGCTGTCAAGTACAACACCGACCCCACTGGTACTGGTGCTTTGAAGGTAGTAGAATCCAACGACACAAATTTGGGGGTATCTTCTGCAAACGCCGCAGCACATGCGTACCCCAACTCAAACGTTTGCCGCAGCAAGTACCCACCGAAAATCATGTACGAGTGCATGTTACGGTACTGCGGCTGCATGATCGCCGTAGAATGGATCCGCGTATCAACCATATTAACCACAGTAGCCGGTTTAAGTTCTGGATTGTTCTCATAGTCCTTGTTTTTAACCCACATTTCATGGATCACCGACGATTCTTCAGGTGTCGGTGGATGGAATTGCAACCCTGTTTGTCTCGCGGCAATTTTCTTGGTCTTATTGAAGTTTTCGGCTCGTACAAAATCCAATTTCTCCTGTGGAGTCTGCGGTACAAGTTTATTAATCGGGAACGATTTTTTGGTATCTGGATCACGAGCTACAAATGTGAAATTGGCGGTCAAAAACACATCTTCATCCTTAATATCCGATTCCTTCAAGTCAGCATTAGGGTCAATGGACTCTTTATGTCGAGCCGCCTTGATGGTGATTTCCATAGAACTCTTCCCTGACCATGTTACAGACCCTGATAATGTCACATCGCATTCAGAAATATCATCAATTCGTTTCAACATATAAATCCGGTCCACCGATGCAGTAACGATAACCGGCTCGGCCGGCGAACAATGCTTGTACGCAATGACCCCGGCCACCGAGTCCAAGTCCTGGAAAATCTGTCCAATTCGAAGTCGTCCCACCGAATTGATATATGCGTCTAGAAACCATTCATCGGTTCGAAACGGTAGTACAGTAAACGTAAACGAATCGGCTCGTGATTTTTCTTTAACTTCACGAGTCTTGACGCTGGTAAATGAAAACGACCCGCTGTCCGGTGGTGGTGCATTAGGGTTCTTGGCCAATGCTTCTTTGTATTCCTTGCGTTTCTGTTCACGAGCTCGGTACGCTTGGATCCATGGTACTTTCCGGGTCATTGGAGATCGCATGCTCTTGGATGCAACTGGCTGGAACACATGCTGCCGGTCCGAGTCTTGGTATGCAATTGCTGCGCTAGTGAATTGGCGAGCGAGTCGTCGGTATGCCAACAATCCACCGCAGCTACGTTTAACACTTAGCATTGTGAAGGTATAGAAGTGATTGCGGTGATGAAAGAAAAAAATCAAGAATTTAAAAAAAGAGAGAGAAAGAGGAGAGATCAAATAGGGCTGAAAATTTTATGGAGACACACACACGCACACACATCCGGTCTTTGTTTTCGTCCCCAAAACGCATGAACCACGCCATATTTTTGGCGGGCTCAACAAAGACAGACACAGTGCGGCTCATGTGGCTGCCCACGAAAAATTCCCTTGCCTCTCCCCCCAAATTGCTCAACCATGATGATATAAGTTACATTATCGTTGTCAGGGTTTCGAAGGAAAGAGAATAGCTAAGAGTGTATACATCATAAAGTTCCCTAATTATAGATCTAATGCGGCTAAGAGGAACAAAAAAATGACTTCATTTTATAATTTTTTTTAGCCTCTCGTTTTGAGTCATTTTCTATCATCGGCACGGACAGTGTATATAAAAGCAAAACAACCCCCACAGCGCAAACAAAAAACTAATCGCACCAAACAATACACAATGGCATCGTTACCAGACCTCGACATTGAGCTGGACTTATCAGCACAACAGCCATCACTTGAATTATACACGCAAATATGTTGGGTATATGCACTCAACAGCACCTCCACCCAAACTAACGTAATTGCAACCCTAACAGCCGGCTTGGAACGGCTGGCAACTGCGTTTCCCTGGGTTGCGGGGCAAATTGTGCAAAACCCGGCGCCTCACGATAACGCAACAGGGGAATATCGACTAATCCCGCTCGAAAAGATCCCGCGACTAATCGTCAAGGATTATACTGATGACGAATCGGTACCATCACTAGACGAAATGCGCCAGGCGCAATTCCCGTTCCGAATGCTTGATGAATCGGTGATTTGTCCGCGAACTACGCTGCCAATTGATACTTCTGTGGGTCCTATTAAGCCTGCGTTTTTGGTGCAAGCCACGTTTGTTAGGGGAGGAGGATTGATACTCAGTATTCTAGGGAACCATCGGGCGTTTGATGGGAAAGGTCAATCAACTATGATTTCATGGTTCTCCAAGGCGTGTAATGACGAGCCGTTTACGGAAGAAGAGCTGCGAGTTGGTAATATGGAACGTCGTGCGTTGGTCGAGTTGCTGAACCCTTCTGAAACAGATTTCTCAACCATGTCCCACCAGATTGTAGACGACAGTAAACAAACTGAATTTAAACGCTACACCAGCACTCACGACGCAGTGGATGCCGAAGACAAAAATGCAGATCCAGATCAATCAAATGATGGCACTACAGATGACGCTGCCGCGCCGCCACCACCGCCTCCATCAAACCTTTTGTGGGTTTACTACGATTTTAGCGCGGAATCATTGCAACAACTTAAAGAGCAAGCAAGTCGTACACGTACTACTGAGTACATTTCTACTGATGACGCGTTCACTACGCTTGTCTGGCAAGCAATTAGTCGAGCCCGTCTCAACAGAATTCCCGCAGGATCCAACACACAGCTGGCAAGAGCAGTCGATGTGCGGCGGTATCATGACGCGCCGCATACATACCCTGGCATGCTCCAGAGTATAACATATCATAATCATACTCTACAAGAAGTCGCTGAGGACGTCCCAACCGGTGTAATTTCCTCAGAACTACGTCTTGCCGTTGATCCAAAAACGTCTACACTGAAAATAGACACTCAAAAACTCGCCACCTATTTGGATCTATGTGACGACAAGAACAAGGTAGATATGATTGGTGGCCTCGATTTGAGTAAAGATCTCATGTTAAGTTCGTGGTCAGGATTTGAAATGTATAAACTTGACTTTGGATTGGGATGTGGAACACCAGAGACAGTACGACGTCCACAGTTTACCCCCGTGGAAAGTCTTGGATACCTGTTGCCAAAGAAACAAGACGGGTCAGTGACATTGGGTGTATGCTTGAGCAAAGAAGATCATGAAGGGTTGAAGAATGATGAGCGGTTTATGAAGTACTGTCAATGCATAGCATAGCCCGATAAATACGGATAAATGGCATTTTTGAATAGAAAAAGTAGACTTTGAATCCCGAAGGCATGCTCGTGATGATGTGCTTTAGTGCTGATGCCGTTAAGCTCGTCATACCTGCTTTTAAATCCTCATGCTATATTTATGCATTAGACGGCTATTATACCGGCAACTTCAATAATGAATAATATGCTACGACTGCAGCCGTTTGGTGCGTTTCGTTTTTATGCCCTGCTTAATCGTCGTTTGTTAAGATCCGAGTTTTCGCTAAAAGCCGAAGGTCGGTTCAAGTACTGTAAGTAGTAGCGACAGTTTAGCCTATAGTTACCAGGAGTAGACTATGTAAACCATTAACTAGGCTCCACACAAAAGTTTTTTTTCAGCCGTTTCAGGAACAAGTATGTATAATTAGACAAAAGGTTTTTCTGTTTAAGGGTCATCCAATCTATATCCACAAGTGAATACGGTAACAGTAGCGATAGTAGCGATAAAACCTACTGGGATTCCGTGGTACCAGGTAGATCAATCAAAATACCGAGGAAAAGGCAAATGCCGAAAGATATGCCCCCTTATACAAATCCAATCAAATGGTCATAAACCGATAGTATATCCGTGTCCCCAGGTCCACTTGAGACATTCTAACACCAGCACGGAGCTCCTACAATCGGGTACGATCGTAACAAGCTTGACAGATCGACCAGCTAAGCCGCCCTCTCTCTTGGCCGAGGCATAAATTTTTTTTATCAGACACAACACTGCAGTTTGCTTGATTTTAGAGACAAAAACCAGTTTGATCTGTGCCTGGTCTGCAGAATGCAAAATGCAAGATACACCTGGTATATTTTTACCACAACAGGAATAACCATATCGACCATGAAATCTTGTCCAACAAAATTTTTTTTTTCTTTAATTCACCCCCTTTTTTATAGTAAAGCTAAATCCCATTGGTATTTGTGCAATTGTCCATACGTATTACTCAACTATATAGAAATTGATCAACAACTATTTAGGTCTAGTTTGTAAAAAGCCGCTATCTAAACGAATCAAAAACCAGTCTTACCCCTCCACATTCTTTTTACCCCTCTTCAATCTCTCAATCAATCACAAGAGAAGAAGAAGAAAAAACTTGAAAAGAAAGAAAAAAAAAGGTGCAGGACTTATCAGACATTATGTCTTTGATTAAACAAGATCCGCAATTACAAATCATAAAGAGAATACGCAACTCACCATTTTATCCGCTCAACGTGCGCTTAAACTTTATCCTATTTCGCTATCTCACGTGACCGTTTATCTGGCCCGGGTTTTTTTGTGTCATTACAAATCACATCACCGGAAAGTTGGGACATTTTTATATATTTAGCCCTCTCCCCAGCCGCCCTTTTTAATAATTCTTTTTTTTTTTTAAATTTTTTAGAAAGAAAAAACGACACACCACTCATTTCTCAGCGTTTGAAGAGAAGAAAGACACAACAACAATAAACATGTCAAGAGACATACTGTTTAATTTGAACCATATTGATGGTGATACGACACACCAACAACACCAGTCCTCTCCAGAGGATCTGTCGCTATTCGCTAATACCCATTTCTTCGATTTCGATATGGGCCGATCTTTGGACGTTGGCGTGGACGAAATGATTATGCATCAAGAAAAGTACATTCAAAAGCAGAGCGAACAACAACAACAACAGCAACCACACTTTGCAAGCCAGTATCCATTAGCTCAAGACTTTGCACCAACTACTAGCAATAATACTGCCGCTGCTGCCGGTTCTCCATTTTCTCAATTTTCTATTGCGGCGCAGCAACCAATCGTACACTCTGCAGAACCAAAGACAACTCCTACTGCCACTTCTACCACAACGCCTGCTCGAACACACAGCATTGCTCCAAGCATAGCGGAACCACCAGCAAAGAAGGTCAAGAAGGAATCAATTTCTAGTGTTGCTAGCACTCCAGCATCTGAAGTTTCTGCTGAAGAAGATAAGCGCCGACGAAACACTGCCGCCTCGGCTCGGTTCCGAATGAAGAAGAAGATGCGAGAACAAGAAATGGAACGAAACTCGAAGGAACTCCAAGAAAAGGTTGCCTCATTGGAACGAAAGGTTACTACTTTGGAAATGGAAAATCAATGGCTACGAAAACTAGTTGTTGAAAAGAATGAAGCTCGAGATCATACTGCTTTGCTGGCGCTTAAGCAACAAGCTATCGGTGATGCTACAAAGACTGATGCTTCGACATGATCACCCCTTCCATTCCACCAACAGCAATTTGGATAGAAACTTTTTTGCACATAATTTATGAAACCTTACCGTACCCTATTAGCTAACGAAGTAACGATACACACACAACCAACCAGTTTTTATGTTTTTTTTTTGTCTTTAATTTTTTTTTTTTTTTTTCCTTTTATTCCTAATTTTTCAAAAAAAACCTATTTTTTCTCATCTTTTCTTTCGTTTCCACCCCTTTTGCTTTCTTTAGTGCTCGTTCTTTACTAATAAACTTTTTAACCCCTCCCCCCCTACA
>JAKTQM010001327.1:26559-44427 GCA_030558825.1 Blastobotrys niveus
GACCCCTCAGCCAAAATTTTGTCAGCCACGCCCAGGGGCCAGGCACTTATATTCTGCAAAGGAGGACCGGGCATTTGCTTAGCTTCGGGCCCAACTTTCACGTACTTGGAGAGCACAGATCCAATGGCCGTATCGTTATTGATTTTGAGCGCAAAGTGGCTACGTGGAGTTTCTCTCAACATATATTCATTCAGCCGCAACTCAACATCGACTAGTAGACTCTTTGCGTCATTCAACACATTGTTTACCCATTCATTATATTTCATATCGTCATCATCTTGAAAACTATCACGCAGTTTCTCCAAAACTACGTCGAATGGTCGTCGTACCTTTATTATACCTGCCATCGCTTCGAACAAATGACGGCGATATTTTTTCTTGACGACCGACGATTTCCCCCTAAATTTACACGTTAGTATTATTCTGATTTCTTCAATAAGAGTGAATACTTACCACTTTTCCTTGACAAGTCGTTGGCATTCTTTTAGACAATGCGACCTTATTGTTTTTAGATTCTGAACAAGTTTGACTGTTAGTCCAAGTGACAGAATTCTAGAAAAAAAAAACATACCCGGCCAGGGACACCAAGGAATTCAATTCTCTCTTCAGTGTCCATTCTCTGTTGCCCCACAAAGTGATCAAATAGGTTGTAATTGTACAATGAATCAATATTGTCCTACTTGGAAAACCGATTTGTTTATTGGTTGTTTGGTTGGCTGTGTTTACAAGTTTAGAAAAGCTCAAATGTAGCCGGATATGGCTGATTGCAGGATATGGCTGATTGTAAATCAACCAATTTTGCGCCATATTCATTTGAGGCTAGTGTCTGCAAACATTTTGAAGCTCTGCTGTTGCCGCAATGGTGATAGATGTTGATGTCAATTTTCCAAGTTTGGGAGGTGAAACAAGTTACCAAGGATAGCGTTTAGAACAACTGATAACTACTATCGACTGCTAGTTTGCCCTTCACTTGGTACATCCAAGCTTGCCTGCCCGTTACACTGCCCACCCTTGTCAATGGCTAAACAATAATAAAGTGGACGTTTGAGCTGCCTAGAGAAGTCTACAGTAATAAGCCAAAGTATTGTGCGGCTCAGAACCGGTAGGGCGGGTTGATTCAAATCTAGGACTCAGCGATGCCATTGCTCAAACCGAGACGAACCCTGCACAGTATTGCATTGTAAGGTAATAGGCACGGTTTGAAAGTACGGCACTAGGCTATGTTCTCTTTTCGGCCTAGCTCGGCAATGTAGGCACAACAGGGTACCAACCACTTTGCCGCTTGAGAGATGATGTGATAGCGGTAGTAAAAGATATATTATAATAGATTGAAGGACGTGCTAAAACCGGTATCATTACTAGACGAGCTAGAGGCACGTTGCCCTTTTGCTGCCGGTGCTTTCGTTGTCATCATCTGCTTGTTGCTCGGGGCGAATCATCAGTGACGATATAAATAGCCTCGCCAAAGAGACATGTCAGATATCAAAATATAAACATCATGTTATAATAAAAATATATATATAAAGTATTTATAAATCATCAGTCATTAGTGTTGAAAAATGCGCTATTTTCAGTCTTGTTAATCGTTTTTGTGGTGAGTTAAATAGTTAATAAATCATGCAGTTGAAGCATATGTACAAAAAAATAAAAGAGAAGCGATACGCTTAGTATCGGTAGTGATCAGCCTTGAATGGACCAGCAGCAGAAATACCCAAGTATTCAGATTGCTTATCAGTCAACTTGGACAATTGAACACCCAAGTGGTTCAAGTGCAATCGAGCGACAGTTTCATCCAAAATCTTTGGCAAAACGTGAACACCCAAATCGAATGGACCAGACTTGGCAAATTCAACGTGCTTCTTTCGGAAGTCTTCATTGTTAGCATTGAACAAGGCAATTTGAGCCAACACTTGGTTAGTGAAGGAACAAGACATGACAAAAGAAGAGTGACCAGTGGCACAACCCAAGTTGACCAATCGACCATCAGCCAACAAGATGATGTGTCGGCCATTTTCCATCAAGTATCGGTCGACTTGTGGCTTAATGTTGATGACAGACTTGGCATTGGCCTTCAACCAAGCAACGTCAATTTCGATATCGAAATGGCCAATGTTGCAAACAATAGCATCATTTGGCATTTGAGAAAAGTGTTCACCAGTGATGATATCTCGGCACCCAGTGGTGGTGACAAAGATTTGACCAACCTTGCAGGCTTCTTCCATAGAAACAACTTGGAAACCAGAAACAGCAGCTTGCAAAGCGTTAATTGGATCAATTTCAGTGATCAACACTCGAGCACCCATACCTTGCATGGCCATGGCGCAACCCTTACCAACATCACCGTAACCAGCAACGACAGCAGTCTTACCAGCAATCATGACATCAGTGGCTCGCTTGATACCATCAACAAGAGATTCTCGGCACCCGTACAAGTTGTCAAACTTGGACTTGGTGACAGAGTCGTTAACATTGATGGCTGGGACCTTCAAGGTACCTTCCTTCATCATCTTGTACAAGTGGTGGACACCAGTAGTGGTTTCTTCAGACAACCCAAAGCAGTCGTCCAACATTTCTGGGTACTTTTCGTGAACAAGAGAAGTCAAGTCACCACCATCGTCCAAAATCAAGTTCAACTTCTTGCCGTCCTTGAAAGCCTTCAATTGTTGTTCAATGCACCAAATGTATTCTTCTTCGGTTTCACCCTTCCAAGCGAAAACTGGGACACCAGCAGCAGCAATAGCAGCGGCAGCGTGGTCTTGAGTGGAGAAAATGTTGCAAGAACTCCAAGTAACTTCAGCACCAAGAGCAACCAAAGTTTCAATCAACACGGCGGTTTGGATAGTCATGTGCAAACAACCAGCGATTCGAGCGCCCTTCAATGGTTGGACGTCAGCGTATTGCTTTCGAGTTTCCATCAAACCTGGCATTTCATTTTCGGCCAATTCGATTTCCTTTCGACCAAAGGCAGCAAGGCCAATGTCGGCGACTTTGTAGTTGATAGCTGGAGTAGACATTATTATAGATTTTGGTTTTACAAGAAGAAAGAGAAAAAGGAGAAAAAAATTTTTTTTAAAAAAAGGAGCGGTTTGAAACCTTTTTATATATGAAAAATAAATGACCACCTATTGCATTACACTATTAAAGTGACGCTGGTGACTCAGATTGAAATTTTTTTTCGGCGCTTAATTATAATAGGAAAAAGAACCGGGTAAATATATTTTAAAGAGCCTCACGCGGTGTTACCATGGAAACTGAGCCGTTGATGACCACAGATAATGTGTGGCGCTCCTTTTTTTCACATGCGCATAATAATTAAAGCCCAATGCCATACCCCCAACAAATCTGTCTTTCTCTTCATTCCATACAATCAACGTCAGTGGTCGTTAAAGTCGTATAGAAAGACACCCTTTTGGTTTTCCCATAATAATACCATTTTTGGTCCAATTAATTTTTCTTTCTTTTCTTTCTTGTCTACTACCAATTATTTCATGTATATATGCTCATTTTTCTTACCAGGAATACGCTTCCTCAAAATAATCAACCCGTCCATGTTCAACCTTCTCATAATGCTGACACACAGCATGCCTCATACTATCCATCATAGGCGGTGGACCACACCCCAAAACACATACACTGCCATCTGAACTCTTGAAAAAGTTGCCAATCAATGGATTCAAATCCGGACGTCCCTTCTTGAGTTTGGTTCGCCAGGTACTCTTGATTCGTGGTGGCGTGAAATTGAACGGTAACCTAGACGGATCAAACAAATAATCACTCGAAATATTAACTCGCGATGATGGAGAGTTGCTGCGTTTTTCGTGGTTTTGACTGCTGCTGCGTGCGTCATACAAGGTCATATCCGACCCGAGTGCGTTTTGGAAATGTGGGTTATCAAACCGATGTTCATACCGTTCTTCGTCCACACTAAAATATTCATCATTGATGGTAAACGCTTCATCTCGTTCATCATTTAAATCAATTGTTGTAAATCTCGTAGCCGGGTCAGTACTGCCGCTGCCGCTTGACTTTTCATTACCCTCATCCCCACCATCATCAACAGCTCCTCCTTCACCTGCTCCTCGTGCCTTGGTAGCATCACCTCCACGGTTCTGCACTTCCTCGTCATCCAACATATAATAAATCATAATTTCACACCCGCCTTTTATCGATAGCTCATCAAGCCGATCCGATATCCAATCCAATTCCTGACGCATTTGCACGGCCCACACAAATATGGCGTGCGGCTTATGCTCGGCCTGCTTCATGCACCATTCAACATACGGAAGCACCCCAGTGATACCGACCCCACCAGCCACCAGCATGACATTGTCATACCGTTCAACAGGACAATGAACCCCGTATGGTCCTTCCACACATACTCGCATAGTAATATACTCATCTCGAGTAGCACCTTGCTTTCTTAAATGTTCCACAAACCGTTTTGTCATACCACCTCGTTGCTTACACATCATTTGGAACGATTCTTTATCAGGACCAGGACTGATAATTGAAAATGGATGAGATTCCCAGAACCGTAACCGACTAACTGACAAGAAACAGTATTGACCTGGTCGGAAATGCCAGTGGACTGGTGTTCGAACTTTGACCCAAACCATATCCTTGCCAAGTAGGCATACTTGGGCAAACGTGGACCGTGCGGCGCCGTACACTGGAGCCATAAATATAGAGCAATTGAGGAAGATGATTCTACCGGCTCGTAACGCCCAATCGAGACCCCACATTCCATACGCAACGTAGAGAGGTTGTTTGTATCCTAGACCCTTGAGATGGATGATGACACATACAAACGATGCAATTGCCGCCAGGATATGGAACCGTAAGAACAGTTCATAATGGTTGACTCGGAACGGACCAGACGCCAGGATCAATGCCATTAGAAACATGGCCGCCACACCCCACCGGTAGTATGGAACAGGGTAAAAGTACTTGACCAGTGATGCTCCGTATGACGCCGCAAACACATGTTTAGTAATTGCATGCACAATCATTTGGAAATAGGTGATACGAGCCACGGCCCGGTGATACGTATTGAATACCGTATAGTTCCATCCAGTGATCCAAATAGCAATATTATTCCGAAGTGCAAACAGTGTAAACAATGGCATTTGAATTACGGCAATAATACCCGACCGATCTGAAACGTACCGCATCATCTCCTTCCAATGTGAATTCTCATACAATGGATTAGGACCCTGGACAAAATCGTATGGACATACAATGAAAATAATGTTCAGAATGAAATAAACCCCGACAATCAACGTTTCCATTCGAGTCGGCAACATGAAATTCATGCCAAATAATCGGATCCGCATCATATGCTTGAACCCAAAACATGCTGGAATGACAATTTTACGCTGGATCCACCGGCTCAACCATGGTGGACGGTGCATTGACGCGCGATGATGTGAGTATCGTACCATTAGAAACTGCATGAACCGAGATACCCCGGCCATCACCATGATAATCACCCAGTACCCAACCAGAAATGACCCAGTCCATACTCCAACGTCTTTTTGTTTGAGGTTGTTGTACACGGCGTGGTACATTATACCATATTCCCGTTCGGGGAGCTTCACCGGTTTGGTGAACATTTCGTTGGCATTGTAATGGGATAGTTTGATCGATTTGGCATAATCAATAGCGTCTTGGTATTCTCGGTCACTTAACGATGCGCTACGGATCTGGCATACACTGAATGTAACATGATCCCATGCTGCGTCTCGTTGCCCGGCGGATTTGTTGGCGTGAGTGTAAATGCAGTGAGCGACGGTGGCAAGGTAGTTTTTGGATCTGCAAAGACAGACATGGTCTTGTTTGTTGCATGAATCAAAGTTGAGGCTGGCGACGCTGTGGCATGTCTCGCCAATGATCCAGGAGTCGGGCCACATGGCGGTGACGGGAGCTAAAAGAAGAAACAGTGGTAGTAGCAGCAGCATATGGGGTGCGGGGGGATAGAATTGTGGTGAGGAGGAGAAGGGAGAGAGAAAGTTGAAGGAGAAGATGAATACATTTGGCGTATGCTATCCTTTGTTGGCGAAATGCTTCGTGCTAGTCGTTATATTTCGTTGCTATTATGAGCCGCACATGGTAGTTTTGGGTTTGATTACGATCCCTACGGGGGAGGAAAAGAGTGTCAGTGTGGGGGAGAAAACAATTAAATATGTTACTGTTATACAAAATACATAAAACAGACAAAGTAAAAATATCGTATGCGCCGTGAAGTTTATATTATTAGTTTGTGTGTGTGTGTGTGTTGGTGCTTTGTTTTTGGATGAAATTTATTTATAGTTCATCTTTAACAATCTCGATAGTACGAGGCTCACCATTATCGTGATCGTGACTATGATGACCAACAGTATCATCTTCATTGGCCGGCTCATCGTTACCACCATCTTCATTAGCTGGTTCATCGTCAGCTAAATCATCCTCTTGCTTCGCAGCACCATCCTCTTTCACATTTTCAGCCGCTGCGTCATCTTCATCATCGCTGCTGCTGTCACTATCGCTATCACTATCGCTGTCGCTGCTGCTGCTACTATCACTATCACTATCGCTGTCGTCATCATTCTTCTCTTGCTCTTGTCGCTTGGCAACACCCGTATTACTACTACTATCAGGTTGCGACGTTTGCGTATGTGTTTGAGTAATAGTCAACGTTACATCTTCCCCATTCTCGCTATCCACTTCATAAAACTCAATCTGATCATCATCTTCATTCTCTTCATCATCATCATCGTCACCACCTTCCGTGGCTCGTTGCTGGTACAAGAAATCAGCCTTGGCTCGCAACGTACTCAAATACTGAGCCGCTTCCTTAGACAGAACATTAGCAGTCTCCTGAGCTTCCCTCAACATCTTGTTAATCTCAGCCATATTAATCTCATGATCATAAATCTCTTGCCGAGTATTCAACAAATGATCCTTCAAGTTTCGATACTCTTTCCAATCCTTCCAGTTGTTGCTACCACCTTCACCAGCAGTGCTAGACGCCGCATCGTCAATTGACACCAACTTCCGTCCAATTTCCTGCAATGCAACTTCAGAAAACTCATCAAGCACATCAATGGTAGCCTTTCGAATCTTTTCCGTCTTGTCCAATGCATCATTGGCAAAACTTTCGCTCTTATCTCGTACTGCCATAGCTTTAACCCGAATCTTATCAGCTTCGTCTCGGAACAATGACTGCATCTTGGCAACCGGGATATCTTCACCCTTTTCAATTCTGGTTGTCAAATCAGTCAATTCCTTTGCAGCTTCAGCTTGACTTTCTTGCAAATCTCTCAACAATTGAGTGAAACTTGGTCGAACTTCTTCCATTAATCGATTCTTTTCTGCTTCCACATCATCCAAAAACGATCCAAATGCTTCCTTGGTAGTCTTGTGAACCAATTTCTTCCAATGATCAATACCTTGCTTCACTTCAGTAGTAGCAGTGGCCATGTTTTCGGCAACTACAGAAGTAGCTTCCATAACGGTGCTAGCTACTTGTTCAGTAACCGACGACGCAGCTGAAGCAGCAGTATCAGTGGCCGAAGACAACTGGTTTTCCAAACTCGACTTGAACTGGTTGGTATTGACAAACAATTCACTTTCGTCCAAATCTTGTCGAATCTTGATTCGTCGTTCAATCTTGTGAATTTGCGGCTCAATATGATCGACATAAATCTTTGCTAGCCGAGGCCCCACAACAGTGCATACCCAGTCATACGCCTGGGCACCATACCGGCTCGACACATTATACACCGTCTGTGAATGCGTCTTTACTTTTGGAACAACCTTAGTCATGAGCACTTTTTGACTCTTTTGGATCCCCACCTTGGAATACTGACATGTCGGGGTCACCACGCGATTCACTGCAAACCCCACTCCAGCGTTAACATATGGTGAAACCATTTCTTGAACTTGCTGACCTCGTGCTACAACATCGGAAATGTGGTCATCATAAAATCTCTTGACGTGGTTTGTCGCTGGTTCGGCGATTTCTACAACTTTGTTGGTACCTTTCTGAACATATGGATGCACGTACGAGCTGTATGCTTGGCCACCTTTTGCTGCGTAGGGACTAGCCCAGTCTACTGCTGGTCGAACATATTGATCATATTTTGGTTGAACGTATGGATTGATAGCATCGAAGCCATGATGCAATGGTTTGCATAATGTCGGGCAATCTTCTTCGTTTAGATCAGATCCAAGAGGACATTTCCAAAGAGAAAGATATAGCAGGTAATACACAAAGAACCTAAAGAACAGCAATTGTTAGCACTCCAGCATTTATATCCTTAGTGACCATTAACTTACCTTAGAAGGATCGAACAAGAACGTCTGCAAAAAGGCATATGTAAAATATCAGAATCCTTGTCGTTTTCGTCTTTCTAATGCAAAAAATAATAAATGAGAGACAATGAAACAACAGAATAAAAAAAAAACACAAGTGAAAAGACGCATCAACATAAAACGGGAAAAATCAGGATCTAATTACCCGGCTGTGCTGAATGCCAGAGAAAAATTGACGAAAGAAAAAAAAAACCCATCAAAATATAATATCCCCTTATAAATAATTAAATCATCATTCAATTCCCTATTATACGTGTTTTCTGTACATGTATATACTTTTCCCATCAACAACAACAGAAACATCGAATTGATTGAACTTAGAAGACGACAGATAAAACAGAATAAGAATACAGATTTGAAAAAAGAACATCAATGTCGTTCTGGAAGTTCAGTGGTGATAAACCACAGTCGAATATAAATTCGATCTTGAATCGAGAAGAACCATCATTGAGAGAATTGTTGGATGATCGAGAGGTGTTACAGGAGGTTGTAGCTCCTAATACGAAACTTTTGGAGTTTCTAAGAAGTCCAGAGGCAATGGAAGAGATGGTTGATATTATTTGCAAAGAAGATTCGTCAGTAAAACAGCAAAGGAGGGAATTGGCTCAGGAACAACAACAGCAGCAACAACAACAAAAGCCGGTTGCGGCGGCGGCAGATCAAGAAGGTGGTGAGCAAGGGAAAAAGAAAGATGATCAAGAAGCCACCACAGAGGCCAATGATGACAATGATAATGACAACAATGATGACGACGATGAAGGAGATGACAGCAAGAATGAGCACGATGATACGGAGGATGATTCTGATGATGAAGACCGGAATCAGGATCACCGCAACGTGGCAGCCGAGATCTTATCGTCTGGTGTATATAGTTTGACCGAAGCATTGATGGAAGAGACTGAATATCTTGATAAGATTTGGTCGATATTGGATTTCCCCACGCCGTTATCAATTGCATACGCATCAGCATTTACAAAGATTAGTGAAAACTTGTTGGAAAAAAAGACGATGGAAATGTTGTCGTATATTCAGAGTCAAAAGAATTTTGTTGAGCGGTTTATGCGGCATATCGATAATCCTCCATTGATGGATTTCTTGTTGAAGGTGATTTCGACTGATAAATGGGGCAATTATGATGGTGTTATAGACTTTTTGCAGCAGCAAAAGCTGATTCCTTCGTTGGTGTCGTTTTTGGATCCAAGTGTGCCATCATCAGTTCAATCAGCTGCGGGTGATTTCCTCAAGGCATTTGTTACCATCTCAGCCAATTCCAACACTGATAATAATACCATTGGTCCAAATGAATTGACAAGAGAATTAGTAAGTGAGCCAGTGATGAGGGAAATGGTTCGGTTGATGCTTCATGGCGGTACAAGTCTAGCTACAGGTGTGGGTATTGTCATTGAGATTATTCGAAAAAACAACAGCGACTATGATTTTGTTCCTGTCATGTATATTACGATGGAAAGCCATCCACCAAGTCCTCGAGATCCTATTTATTTGGGGACTATGGTCAAGATTTTCACAGAGAATGTTCCAAAGTTTCAAGAGATTTTGATGCGAAAACGAGATGATACCTTGGAGACGCCGTTTGGAAGTATAGAACCGCTAGGGTTTGAACGGTTCAAGATTTGTGAGTTGTTTGCTGAATTGTTGCATTGTAGTAACATGACATTGTTGAATGATCCAAATGGTGAACGAGTTGTTAGAGAGCGAGATGAAGAACGTGAACGAGTTAAACGAGAAATGCGGAAATCTCGAGATCAAGATGGTGATGAAGAGAGTGGTAATGAAAATGATGATAATAATAATAATAACCAGCCAACTACCCCTGGGAAGACTGTGGAAACCGGCATAGAAGGGTTAGATATCCGAAACGATAGATTTTTGGAAGATGATGATGACGATGAGCAGGAACATCATAGTGATACCGAAGATACGGAGATGAAAGAAGCGAATGATGAGACTGAGCAAGAGAATAAACAGCAAGATGACGGTCATAGTGATGGAAAGAATAGTAGTCATCAAGGTGGTCTGCATTCACCACAAGATGAAAGCTTTGGGTCTGATGAATGTCAATCTGAAGAATCTATTCGAGCGAATCCTGTTATTGGTGACCAATTGAAGATTGCGTTTGCTGATAATGACTGTATCCCGTCGATTCTACGAATGTTCTTTCAATTCCCATGGAACAACTTTTTACATAATGTGGTGTTTGATATCTGTCAGCAGGTGCTCAACGGGTCAATGCAACAAGGTTACAATCGATACTTGACCATTGACTTGTTTGGTAAAGGTCGACTTACTGAGGTGATTTGTGAAGGGTATGCGGAATGTGAAAAGTATGAAGAACAATACAGCACCCGGCTGGGGTATATGGGTCATTTGACGTTGATTTCAGAAGAAGTGGTCAAATTTACAGCAGTATTTGAACCAGAATCCATCAGTCAAGTCATTGTAGATGCGGTCAACAAGCAGGACTGGGTTAACTATGTTGGACATACTTTGGTCAAGTCACGAGAACAGTATAATGCTGTTCTTGGCGGGGAACGGCCAGAAGATGCCATGCCTCAGGAGAATCCTAATGCTATTATCTTGAAGGATAAGGATATGATCGTGTCCAGTTCTGTTATTACGTATGATAAGTTGGAAGGGAAACAAGGCGATGATGAGCATCAAGGTGGTGGTGGATATGACCATCAGGCAGGTGCGGGTGATGATGATGATGAGGATGATTTCTTGGTGGGTGAAGATGATCATCCAAAACATGGTCAATTCTCACGGTACATGTCGCAACAATTCTCTGGTGCTGGTCATTTGTCTAGTGATGATGAAGAAGAAGAATCATGGGACGGTGGTAAGCAGCAAAAGAAGGATGATGATGAGGAAGAGGGTGCAAGAGGGGATGGTGGTGATGAAAAGAAGGAAGGTGGTGATAAAGATAATAATGAAGACAGTGATGACAGTGATGACGATGATTTGAATCTTACTCGAAGTAAGAGCAATAAGATGAAGGATTGAGAAGTGCTCTGAATCCTGAATAATCTATAGTACTACCTTTTTTTATTATTATTATTATATATATATATTCTTTTCATGTTCACCAGGGAAATCGTATCTTTTTTGCCGTACGCACAATTCACTTTTCAAATCAAAAACATGTTAGGTATATATATAGATTTTCTACTTTTGGATACTATGCCCGCTTCTGCTTACGTCGAGCCGCACCAACCTTTGTCACGGGCTTTGGCTTCATGACCTTCTTCTTACCACCTTCCACTTCACCACCATTAGCCTGAGAAGGCGCCTCCTCAACAGCCGGTGGTTGCTTACCCGTCACCTTGTAATACACCTTCAATGGCAACGTATACAGAATCGTATCCTTCCAAGTCGGCAGCTTGATCTCGTCTACATTCAATTCATACATTGCATCATCGTCTTCATCAATTAACGATACTACACCTGTAGGATACACCATGAACGATTTACCATTTTCCAACGTTACTTTACGCTGCGATGATGGCAACCCACCCGACCATGCTGCGCTCTTGGCGTCATCAATGATTTGAGTAATGTGCTTACGATGCTGGCTCGCGGTAAGTCGCATAAACCAGTACTGAGCAAACGATGCAAACAAGTACAAAAACACCATGACAGACCCCAATCCAGGCCGATACCGCGAGTAGTAATAATCAGTACCTTTCCATCGCGGGAACCCGTATTTCAAGAAAAAGTCGTACCGATCCCGTCCACCGCTTCGAAGCACCTTGTTAACCAACCCTAGTCGTGCATATTGTTCGGTTGCTTTTTTACCTGGGTTCTTATCTGGGTGCATTTTCCGGGACAATTTACGGTATGCTTTGGAAATTTCATCGTCAGTAGCGGACCGGTCTACCCCTAGCCAGTCGTAGAAGGTTTTGCCGGGGCCCAGATCTTTTTCGACCGCGTCTCTGAGCATGAAGATTTCACGATCTTGAGCTGTCCAAGCGGCAATTGCGCTGGCTGCCAGTAGCGCGACGCTGGCTACCTTGGTGAATTTCATTACTGTGTCGAGTAGTTTACGTGTTTTATTGATTTTGAAAAATTCCGAGGTTTTTCAGTCTTTTGCCCCGCGACACGTTTTACGCAACAAATTTCCAAATTTCCCAACGTTTTTTTTTTCCCTATCTTTTTCGCCCTCTCTTTCTCTCATTCTCTACTTTTAACAACAATGGCATCGCAAGTAACTAAATACTTGACATTATACAACACGGTCGGGGCATTCCTCTGGTTCTGTGTATTCGTCCGTCTAGCAATCTTGTTCCCCCTCGTGGGTCCAAAGTTCGTGGCTGGAGGACTAGCCGACTTTGTCAAATGGGTCCAAACAATTGCATTATTGGAAATTGTACACTCTCTATTCGGACTCGTCAAGTCTCCTGTACTCACTACAGCAATGCAAGTGGCATCTAGACTCGTACTTGTATGGGGTGTCGTGGATCTGTTCCCAGAAGTGGCACAAAGTGTATTCTATTCTACCATGGTACTGGCGTGGAGTATCACCGAAGTGGTGCGGTACTCTTACTATGCATTCAACCTAGCTCAAGACCGACGAGTGCCTCAAATCTTGGTGTGGATGCGATACAATGCCTTTTATATACTATACCCGCTAGGTGCTGGCAGCGAGTGTGTGTTAGCTTACCTTTCGCTCGATGATGCTCAAGCTTTGAACCCATGGTATTCCTTGTTCCTCAAGGTGGTGCTGCTCATTTACATTCCAGGGTTCTATGTCTTGTATACACACATGATCAAGCAACGAAAGCGTGCATTCAAAAACCTTGGCAAGCGCCCAGTTGAACCAAAAAAGTACCAGTAATAATGGTTGGACCTCTTACAACAGATTGAGCAATTCAGACGCTAGATCGTGCGACAACTTTTTCCGGTCTTGCGTCGACATTGTCGTATCTTGCCGTGCTAATTGTAACTTTTGCATAAATTCGTCTAGATTTTCAACATCCTGCTCCGTGCCTGAAGTTTCCAGCATGGGTCGATTGTAATTTAATTGTGTAATAACCTTGGCAATATCCTGCTTATCCTTCTCGGACATGTTTTCAAAATCAATGTCATCCCAGTCATCGTTATCTTCCTTATCACCTTGTTCACCTTCATCATCGGAACCTCTGCTGGTGGTCTCCCACGGGAACGTATCTAATGCTTCACTTAACCGTTCTGGTTCTGTTGTCATATCGACCAATTCAAACCCATGATCTAGCGTCAACTCGATATTACTCTCGTGCTCTGCTTGTGACAATGGGGTTTTACAGGCAGCAATACATACACCGTCCCACATTTCTTCTTCCAAAACTTGAATGAACCGCCCAACTTGCGCCACTTGTTGCTGGTACGCTTGACCTTGATTTGTAGGATCAAACGTCAAAATCACCGCACCAAGTACATCTCGTACTTCCCGTGCTTCGTCAGAGCAAAACGTGTCTGTCCATGTTGCTGCGTCGTCTTGTCCCGTGCCTCCAAACTCGTCGATCCAGATATCTAGTTTGGCGTTATAATATTTATTCGATATGGTGTATTCATGGGTTAGCCCCGCGTGTGGCAAGTCATTGACAATTTCCGGTATTGATCCCGTCAGTTCTACTTTGTTAGTTGCCTCCTTTATAAATTCCTCTTGTCTGTTGTAAATACGTACTCTTTATTAGGGACATTTTCCCCGATTTAGGTGGACCAACGATTAGTATTCTATTACGAGGCATTATTGATATGATGTTGTGGTGGTGGTGTGGAAAGGTTAAAAGAGAGAATGTGCTAAAAAAAAGGGGGAAAATCGGAGGAGTATGAAAATTAAAAATGTGTTTCCACTTAAACATGGCAACACACTATGAGTACTGTAGTCAACAACAAAATACAATTTTATATTATTATTCAATGTTTAACACATTGTTTTTTTGCATCTTACCTGCATGTTTCAATATATAAACTATGATGGAAGGAAAGTCCGATTCCATTTCGTCAATTCACCCGCCCCTCTGAGCTTATATACAAGGCAGCCGCACGATAGACATAAACCGTCGTACACACACCTGCTTTCTTATCGCTTGATGCATTCTGCAAACTTCTCTTCAGTATGCTTCCAAACCTTTTCCTGCAACTCTTCAGAAAGATACCCTTTAGATGCCGGTTTATCCTTGAAATCATTCAGTTTCGAGTCCACAATAAAACTACCTTTACTAAACTCCGGACCAGAGTACCCCAAATAATAAAACTTCTCTGCGCTAGTCTCAACAGAAGTGGTAAATGGCATCATCAACATGGCTGGCCATCGAGCATAGAAGGGAAGTTCACGTAGAATACCAGTGTTAACCATACCCGGGAAAGCATGGGTAAATGCCACGTTTGGATACAACTTGCCGAACCGAGTCACTGCTAGCGATGTGAACTCAACGATATGACGGTTAGCATTGAACAATGTAAAGTTATGTTTCAATTCCAAATCATCTTCAACTACTGGACCTTCATTGCCGGGATCTAGTACTGACGTGACTCTCGCTGGTTGACCCAACTCTGCTGCTTTTTGCACTAACGGCATCAATTGCTCAACGATTCTCCATCGACCGTAATAGTTGACTGCGAGTTTTGTGTCGAGTCCTTCTTCGTTCTCGGTTCGTCCATTGAATGTTAGGAAACCTGCTGATAGGAATAACATGTTGACTCGATCTTCTTTGCTTTTAATCTCTTCACATAGCTTATCACATTCTTTGATTAGAGTCAAGTCCTTCTGGATGAAGTAATACTTGGCAGCCGGGTCTGAGTTGATTTGCTTTAATTTGGAGAGAACCTTTTCGCCAGCGGTGGCGTTTCGACCAACGATGTAGCAAGTTGGAGATTGGTTGTGTTTGGCGAACTCGTATGCTGTGTACTCGCCAATACCGCTCGTCGCGCCGGCAAACACCCCCACCGGGTTCTTGAGGGAACTAGAGAGAGTAGCTTTGTTAATTTGTCTGATTTGTTGGATGCTTGGTGCCATATTGATGAAGAAGGTGAAGAAAGAAGAGGAGAAAGAAGTGGGAGGTCCGTTGTTTATATTTAATTTCTACCCGGAGTTTATCGGACCTAACGGAGTTAAGTAATCGGTCCAAGGCCCCGACATCCGCGCGGCTCAAAGCCTTGGATCCTGCCGGCCAGATGCCTCGACCGAGAGGCGACTCGATCATTAGCGTGGTACCTTCGCCACATCGGTTATAGGCACGTCAATGGAAGGTATGAACAGGGACGTATGGAGATGGGAGGCCATAAGAACATGAAAATATTTGACTCTTATCATGACTACACTACGGTAAAGACCGTCTGATCTGTATGTTTCTTATTCCGGGCTCTATTTCATCTTTGTTAGGATCGCTGGCCCTTTTAGCGTACACACCATCCCACTCGATCTACTAGGTCTACGTTCTTAACGCTTGATACACTCGGCAAACTTTTCCTCCGTATGCTTCCAAACCTTTTCCTGCAATTCTTCGGAAAGATACCCTTTAGCTGCCGGCTTATCCTTAAAATCTTTCAGTTCCGGATCCACAATAAAACTACCTTTGCTAAACTCTGGCCCAGAATACCCCAAATAATACATTTTCTCTGCAGCAGTCTCGACAGGAGTGAGGAATGGCATCAATAACTGGGCAGGCCATCGGGCGTAGAATGGTAGCTCACGTAGAATGCGAGTTTGGGTTGCACCTGGGGAGTTGTGAATGAACGCCACATTTGGATACAGCTTTGCGAACCTTGTTACCGCCAGCGACGTAAACTCGACCATGTGTCGATTAGCATTGGCTAATGTAAAATTATGCTTCAACTCCAAATCATTCTCTACTAGTGGACCTTCGTTGCCGGGGTCTAGCACCGATGTGACTCTCGCTGGTTGACCCATATCAGCTGCTTTTTTCATCAATGGCATCAATTGGTCCACCATTCTCCATCGGCCGTAGTAGTTGACTGCAAGTTTTGTGTCGAGTCCTTCTTTGCTCTCGGTACGTCCGTTAAACGATAAAAACCCTGCGGTTAAGAACAACATGTTGATTCGATCTTCTTTGCTTTTGATCTCTTCACATAACTTGTCACATTCTTTGATTAGAGTCAAGTCCTTTTGGATAAAGTAATACTTGGCAGCTGGATCAGGGTTGACTTGCTTCAATTTGGACAGCACTTGTTCACCAGCAGTAGCGTTACGACCAACGATATAGCAGGTTGGCGATCGAATTCATATGCAGTGTGCTCGCCAATACCGCTAGTCGCGCCAGCAAACACGCCAACTGGATTCTTAAGAGAGCTGGAGAGAGTTGCTTTGTTTATTTGTCGGATCTGTTGGAGATTCAAAACCATTGTTGTTTAGTTGAATAATGGAGAGAGAGGGGGAGAGAGGGATGATCAGAAAAAAAGATAAAAATATGTGGGGGTCTTGTTTTCGTTTAATTTCTGTCCGAGGGGTTATGCGATCGACATCTGCGCGGCTCAAGCACACACAGACACACACGGCATCAAGTAAAAATAAAAATGTTTTTCCACATCTCCCCACCATCTCTTGAATCAGCGTTAGATCTAGCCGCAAATGGATGCGTCCACGATATCAGCCAGTGTGTAAGTTGTATACTTGAATCTCTCAGTAGAAGAAGTATTAACAAAAATTATTTCAGGCTGTCATCAGTAGCGACAGAGGTGATATTCCATCCACGTAAGTTTTCATCGCGTCAAGAATATTTTTTCACATGATACTAACAAGATCTCATAGTCATCACGCTCCGGACACTACAACAGACATCAACAAACTTTAGCTATATCCTGCCATTCAACCGGTACTGGCGTGGTCTCGGCTCCTCCATCGCCTTCTCGGTACCTGCTGCTACCGTTTCGATCGTATCATACCGACAGACCAAACGACTCCTCGAACCGTACTTTGGTGGCGACTCGATCATGAACTTTGCATTGAGCGGTGTGATATCGGAAATTGCCACATCAGTTATAGGAACACCAATGGAAGTTATCACGGGTCGGATGCAGATAGCAGAGAAACAAATGTCCTACGCGAAACTGTTGAAGCGGATCTATGCTCAGGAAGGTATTATAGGGGATTTCAGGGGCCACTGGATGGATCTTGTCGTGTTGATGCCTGATAATGTTGTTGGAAAGGTCACGTATGAACTTGCTAAACAACAAATGTGTGGTGGTGATGGGAATAAGGAATTGACTATGATGCAGTACGGGATCGCTGCGGGGGTATCTACCGTTGTGGCGTCGTCCGCGACCAATTTCCTAGATGTAGTGAAAACACGGCAGCAAATGGCAATGGCGGATGAGGTTATGAAACTACGGCCAAATGATCATGTGTCGGTGTTGAAGATTGCGAGGAATTTGATTAGTGAAGTTGGGTTGTTTAGGTCGTTGTTTAAGGGGTTGCATGTGAGGCTGATGCATCATTTGCCGTCGTCGGTCGTGGGGATGATTATTCTGGAGAAGTTGGCACCCGATGTTTTGTAT
>JAKTQM010001327.1:44447-73356 GCA_030558825.1 Blastobotrys niveus
TTAGAGGAGTGATGGGATGGGATGCATGATTTGTTTGTAAATATATTGTATTGTATATAGACTGTATATATATATTTTTTATTTATTCTTTACTTATTTTTGAAAGTGGCGAGGTATTGGAGCGCTAGATCGAGGAGCATTCAGGGAATCCATCCCTTTGAGATCAACTAACATGGTATAATAACGTCTAATTTCTCCCGTTGTTTATAAAATGCACAAACCTAGAGGCTGACCCTTATGCTAAAGTTACGTCAAGCTTTGGTTCAAAACATTACAGCGCTTGATATATGATAATCTATAGGTAAACGTATCTGTTCTTTTTCATATGGCATACTTCTTCGAAAATAAGCTGGACGTTGCCACCATGTAGGGATTGGCAGAAAGATCACATCGAAATCGTGATAACAACAAGGATGTGGTATCATATCAGTTTGTAACAAGGATACTCTATACGCTAGCAGGACCCCAGGTGTGGTCTAGGGAGGTTTAAAAAAAAAAACTATAAAAGACGACCAAAATTCTCTCTTCTTTTCTTGTCGGATTTCTTCATACTTTCGCAGTATACAACACTCGTTTCATATTTTGGTGTAACTAACCTATTTATTTTTAACTTTCAATAAAACAATTAAAAAGCACGCCTCCTGTTTTCCTTTTTATATCGAGGTACCCTAAACCAACAATTACTTCATGATACCGTTAATTAATGTTTCCACATCTTTCACCCGTCCCTGGCCCTTCCTTGTGCTGATGTCCATGAGCGGCAATTCATCGAGATATCGAAATTCTGGCTGGCATATATGTGTTATGTACTGGGTAACAGTTGACAGTGTAGGCGGTTAGGTGCACAGCCGTGCTTCGGGAAAAGTATAAAAAGGCAACCAAATCCCCCATCTGTTTTTTTTTTTTATTTACGCTTTCGCAGTGGTACCTCTGGATTTAATTTTATGGAAACCAATGATGAAAATAAAACTAATTAAGCAAACGTCCCTCTTTCAATCTCTCCATTTATGTAAAAAATGAGCACGAGTAAGATCATCGAGTGTTCCAAGGGGGTTTATAAAAGACGGATCGATCGCTTGTCGTTTTCGTTTTTGCTCCTAACACTTTCCCATGTCCCGTGTTGAAACCGTACTACCGAGGCTGTTTAGACGCTGCACAAGATGCTACTTAAAAACGCGGTTCTTGCTCCCCTATTCTTTGCACCCTATCCATGTGCGTAGGATGTACCTGAAACAACAGTCGTTTGTATCAGGATACTGTTGACTAACAATCATTTCTCATAGCTCGTACTGTAAAAAATGGGCGGTTCGATGCACAGCCGTACGCTGGTGAAAAGTATAAAAGATGATCAAATTCCTGTCTTTTTGTTTTGAAAGTTCACGCTTTCGCAGCAGTATTAGGTCACTATCACTATCAGTGTGCTATTACGTATTTAGGTTTTAAAGAATTTATCAAAAAGCAACCCACCCGTTTTGTCTCCTTTACTCCTCCTTGTGTCCAATGCGCCTATTCTATTGTTTGAAATATACTCGAGTCGCACGCATGGATTAATACACAATTTAAAACATCAGATGCGGCGCCTTTACATGTACAAGAGAGTCCAAAGAATGATAGAACAATAACACAATCGTGTCGTCCCCTCACTCACCCCGACAACGCCCATGTAATTGCCTCTTGCCATCTTTAGATCGGCTACTATGATCAGCGGGGGTTCCAATGGAATGGGTCAGGAAAAAGTATAAAAGAGGACCAAGTTTCCACCCATCTTTTTGTTCTCCAAACTTTCGCAGTTGTTATTCTCGACAAAAAAAGTACGATGTACGTTTCGATGTAATTATTAATAATAAAAAAGTTAAGAAAGCATCCCTCTTCCTGCACTGTAGCCGTATTGTGCAAATTTGTGCCATCATCTCTCCCTAAATATATGTGAGTTGGATGGTCGTTGAGACGCTCAAAAGCAGCAGTTATAGCATATCATATAACTACAATTCCAACAACGCCTTTAAGTTCAATCCGCGGGTCGACATGATCTCATGAAGGATGTTTATAAATTTAAAGCGCAAAAGTAAATCATGCGACGCCATTGACGGGATAAAAACTGATTAAAATGGACCGTAGGATCAACGATCAAAAGGGGGTCAGGTACATGGCTGGTATGTAAACGCCCTGGGGTTTGATCACCGGAAAAGTATAAAGAGAGGATCAATTCCACTCTGTCTTTCCTGTTTCTTCTTCAGACTTTCGCAGTATAGTAACTTATAAAGTAATCGACTGTATTTCATTAATAAAAACAAATTAAAAGCAAAAAAGAAAGACTTTCGCAGATACTCCGAATCATGTTACAGAACCATACTAAATAGCACCCTTCTTTCCCTCCCGTAACAGAGGTATGGGCGCTATATACTCCATCATAGATTATGTTTATGTAGAAATTTGAAAAACTATAGAAAGGGCTATTTATATCTTATCTCCAGGTAATTGCAAGATTTTACTCTTATGTTTTTACCTTCCTCTATTCTCCTCCTGTCAATGCAACCGCGGAGTCCAGTAAGCGAGGTCGATCTTGTTTCTCCGGGCATGTATGAAAATGTCAAGCGCAAAAGAAGAGATCCTGAGTTGCCATTGGCAACACCAACTTGTCAACATAGCAAGATCAGCGATTCAAGGGGGTATCAAAAGGCATCACAAGTATACACCCTGGCCAGGAAAAAGTATAAAAGAGGCCCAATCTTCCCTTTCTACTGGTTGTCTTTTAAGCTTTCGCAGCTCCATAACATAGCTTAACGACGTTACTGTAAGATATAATCGCATTTTCGAGATAAATTTAATAAAACTAATCAATAAGCAATCTCTCTGGCCCGCTGGTTAGGGTACACGGGGTATCCCTTCCCCTGCATTCAAACTTTCCTGTGGTAGTAAAAGATGTGTAGGAACCCTTATGACATAAAGAGGTTAGAAAATTTCTCATTAAACATGACATGCTCATTACGTAGTATTATACACGGTATCTACAGCTGCGGCTGATTTGGATCTCTTGGCTTTTCCACACGCTTCCGCTTGATACCTTCACTCAAATCTTCCTCCCATGGCTTATCAGTCTTTGCTACCTTTGGTTTCCTCGCAAACACTCGGAAAATCCTAGTACATGGAATAACAAACATCTTTGCGAACCATGGCATCAACACTAGTGACAAGGCAGCCCGCACCGGCATTAGCACTTTAACCACCGCATACGCAGCAGCACCATCCACAAGCCACTTGGCACCGTCCTGCGATGAAATATCCCATCCGTTTCGTTCAGCCATCACTTTGATATAATCAATACCGTTAGCAGTGAGCCATTCAGGTAAGCTTGGCGGAATGTAATCAATATAGTGGAACAGGTACCAGAGCCCAAACAACGGAGCAATTGCAGTAAGTTCATGAAGAATCATGAAGGATGTTACATGTGATACGGGAGTATTGGCAAAGTTGGCGACGTATTTGTGGAGAAACACCGGCAGCCGCTTGAACAGTGGATGCTCGCTAACATCAATCTCCTGTTTCTGTGCTTCCACTTCGATTTTTGGTTTCTGTTGAGAGAGTACTGGTTTGAATGTGCTGAATGTGGTTCGTCGAAGGATTGATTGAATTGATGGGGCGATTGTGGGCCTTAGCATGGGCCGGATCAGGAGCTGTCGTGCGATCATTGTGTGTGTCTACTTGTGATGATGATGATCGGAAGAGAAAATTTCGGAGACACTTGGGTCAAAAAGCACAAATTCAAACAATAATAATATCCGGTTTTTTTATTTATAGTTTCCTTAGATATATATCTCAAATAATATGCATGTAAACTATAACTAGCTTGCTATACCTTCACCCTCATTCTCTCCTCCTTCCATTTGAAACTGCTGCTGCTGTTGCTGCTGGCCACCGCCGCCAAATAAACTGTCAAGGAGCCCGCCCCGGCCCCCGCCGCTCGTATCATCAATATGCGGCGCAGGCACTCCATGCGGGATCTGCGATGTCTTGATGGTTTCAATCTTGGAATTCTTATCATCAAACGTCGCCAGTGCCAACGCAATCTGTGGTGATGCCAAATCATACACCACATAGAAATTACGTAGAAACACGTCACCCAAGATTACAGAATGCGAATTGCGCTCGGAAATAATGAACCCTAAAACATGGCCATGGAACGGTTCACCGAGCCCCTTTGACGGCACCATGAGTTGTTTCGGATATAGTTCATACGTTTGACCCGAAAACACAAACTGAATTGGCCGGTTGGGTACATTTCGCATATCTGGTGTATAATAAAACCCGCCACGTTGATCAAAGCTAAGGTTCCAAAACTGGGCAATCCTGTCCAAATGCTTCTGCGGCAAGAGCCCCAACGACGTACCAGAGTCAAGAACCATACGTAACCTGCCTAGTGCTTGTCCGCCAGTATACAAATCCACCACTGCTGTAAACTCCTTGCGTGATACCCGTCTGATGATAGTCAATGGCGGTTTATACTTGGCATGATCAATTCCACCAAATAACAACGACCCGTAATCCGCATCGTACTTGTTCAGGTACAACGAGTAAGTCGGTGTCTTGATAAACCCTTGGTAATACAAGTTGACAGGAATATTGGCGTACTTGTGCTGTGTTTGCTCCAACACTGGCAACCCAATGCCCATCAACCCAGGAACCCCGTCCAACGTCACGCCTTTATCAACCACAGCGATTGATTGTGATTTCAATGTTGCGCCGTTAAACTTGACTACGTCAGTGCCCCAAATCCCTGATGCAGACCCAGAAACGTACTTGATACGGAACTGCGTCTGGTTATAGTGCCAAGAACGTGACCGGGAAGGGTTATACGAAGGGATCGAACTATCGCTGGCAGCATTAGGTGCATACACCCACATATCACTCGACCCTGTATCAATCAAAACTTCCAACTTTTGCGGCGGCGTTCCAATCTCCAAGTTCATGCAGTATATGTTGATCAAGTTTTCTAGCGTCACGTTAACGTGCCCACTCACAGCTCGACGGGTTAGCAGCTCCTTGGTGTTTTCATTCATTCGCTTTTTCTTCACAGTTGCTAGTAACGTGCCTTCTGGTGATGAACCTACTTTATTATCATCCTCTTCCTTCTTTATATCTTTCTCTTTTGCTTCTTCTTCACCATCTTTCATTGCGTCTTTTCCAGGCATCGTCTTTTGTTGAGACGAGTGCTGGTGTTGTTTTTGTTGCTCGTTTAGTAAGCCACGCCTACGACGCTGGGCCGAGGCATCGTCGCCATCGGCCCGCTTATTATTGTTGTCTTCATCGACAATGTCTTGCATCTCATACTGCACCCGCTTCGCCAACGGTTCCCCGTCTCCATCAGAGCTCAATTCAAAGTCTTCAATTTCATAGTACCGTTTAATCTTGCTCCATGCCTTGTTGAACGTGTCGCCCACCGAATCCGATTTTTCCTTGAACCATTCCTTGACCGGGTTCTCTTCGTCATGCAAATGTTCATGATGGTGACCATGATCATGATCATGATCATGACCGTGTTCATGGCGTTCACGGTCGTGGCGTTTTTCATTATCACCATCCTCATTATTTGCAAGCTCTTCCATCATTCGTTTCACTTTTTCCTCAGATTTTTGAATCTTTTGTCGCAATTCTGGTGGGCCGACGTACGAATTAGAAGGGTCACAAAAATCAGGTAGCTTCTCACTGCTATGCTTCTTGAGACTCTCACAAAATTCCTTGGTCCCTTGATCAACTTCACGTCTTGTTAACTCATTCCCGAGGTCATTGGCATAAAACTGCATCCAACCGGGCGATGTATAGTAGCCAAAGGCGTCCTTGAAAGTATCAAACAGCTTCAAGCCTGCAAACTCAGCGCTCTTACCAATATCACCAACAGTCGCCCATCCTTGTGCTCGTTTGGATTTGTCCAATCTAGCAGGGTTCTTGGCCCATTCCTTTTGCACAGCGGCATTGAACTCGGGGCTGGTGTAAAACCCAATAGCGTCCTTAAATGTGTGGTACAACTTGATCGCCGCGTACTCTGCGGCTTTGGCAACGTCGCCCAAAGTGGCCCATCCTTCTGCACGTTTCTCCGCTTCTAGCGCTTCCATAAACCCAGGCCCCGTGTAGTATCCAAATATGTCCTTGAAAGTATCAAAGATTTTCAAGCCTGCATACTGTGCACTCTTGCCAATATCACCCACCGTGGCCCATCCTTCGGCTCGTTTCTCGTGATCATCATCATCGAGGTCGTCGGCGGCATGGTCGCCGTGTTCATTTTGATGTTCAAATATGTTGAGCCGTTTGTCATGACCATCACCTTCATTTTCAAAAATGTTGAGTCGTTTATGATGTCCTTCTCCATCGGCATCTTCAAAGATGTTGAGTCGTTTGTGATGACCGTCATCATCATCATTGAAAATATTGAGTCGTTTATGATGATGACTATGCTCTTCATTATTACCATCATCCTTAAAGATGTTCCATCGCTTATCATGATCATGATCGTGGTCATGACCATTATCTTCAAAAGCGTGTCCTTCACCTAGGCGTCCGTACGGCGGCCGAAAGTTCTTGTCTCTAGCATTTTCCCATTCTACATCGGCCTTGATTTCATTGAACCGTTTCACCAATTGTTTGACCGCACCTTCATCTTGGTCTTGATACAATCGCTTAAATACTTGGAACTTTGGATCAAATTCTGGCTTATAGTTGTACTCATCATTGTCGTCGGACCATGCATGAGCTTGACTGACTGCCAGAGCGATCCCTATAATACTGATGAATTTCATCCTGTAGGGTTTTCGTGTATAGAGTAATGTGGAGAGAGAGATTGGAAAGAGTCTGTGTGGATGTGTGTCAACTATACTACTTGGAGAGAACTAAAACGAATGATCTTGTTAAATTGAAGAGCAATTGAGCAATGTTCAAGAAGGACAAAGCGTACTTATAAATAAAGAAGATGCTATAGAATAGACATATTTTTGCAATCAAATAGAGTCAGCCCGCAAACAAAATCATCAAAGTCCAATCTCCGGTTTATTCCACCCCACATTACACCAATCTTAAACCTTTTTCTTTTTGGTTACAATCTTGTTAAACTCTTTTTTCCATTGATCATTCACTTTTTAACCTCAACGACTTGATCTAACCCTGGGTATTCCGGAATATCAAAATCATGCTTTTTGGCAAACTCTGGATCAACAAACCTTCCTCCAATAAAGTGTCTACCCCGGAAAAACTTGGCACAAGTCTTTGGTGCAGTCAAACTTACAAGATTATCCGGATGGAAATTATTACCGTTTTCTGGACCATTATCAACACTCCATGATGAAGGTATATCCACGCTGGTGACCGGAATCTTGGTGTGCGTCAACATGCTAATCACTGCGGGGAAAGGCTCACGTACCGGTGGTTTGAATGAGAACCCAAACAATGCATCAACAATATGATGAGATGAATTGAAATGCTGAGACAGATTGTCGTCTATAACCGGAATGTTATAAGAGCTAAGTTGTTGTTCTAGTCGTTGGAATAGTTCTCCTTTGCTCTTTTTGGGGTAATACACAGTTGGGTTGTAACCTAATAACTTTAGATGACGGCCACACACAAGCCCATCGCCACCATTGTTCCCCGGACCAGCAAGAATTAAAACCTTGTCTTTACCTTTTTCTGGCGGTTGAATTTTATAGATTGCTTGTGCTACTGCCAGTCCTGCCAGTTCCATCTATTGATATGATAAATTGGTTAGTTATAGAAAAGCTTGAAGGTGAGGTTGTTGCTTACCAACTGGTCGATCGAGAAGCCTTGGGTTGACATGAGCTCCTCATCGATAGCTGCGGCGGCTTTTGCTGTAATTTGCTAGATGAAAAAGGGTGGGATCATGTTAGTTGAATAACAATCAAATTTAGAATTTTTGGTTAGCAGCATACTCGTATCATTGAAGCAGACATTGATGAATACAAAGACAGGAAAGAAAGAAAGAAAATGGAGAAAGAGAAAAGAGAAAGCAAAAAAAAAAAAGTGCGTGTTTGTGTGTGTTTGGAAATGCAGTAAATTTTGGGAGTTGCCTGCATAAACAATGCAAAGCAACCCTTTTTGAGGAGGTCCACCACCTGACAAGGGTTGGCAATCGTAAGTGGAGAAGATGGTTGCGTTAGTGCGTTTCCGCATTGCCCTCCTCGGAACCAATCCAGGGGATTGAAATCTGCATCCCCCCCTCAACTTGTATTAGCCCAAGATGACACCACTTTGTCAATCGAAAACACAATAGATGCGCATATAGAAACTGGAGATTGCGATGCGTCTGTGCGGCTCAACCGACGAGCGGAGTCGCGCGTTTGAAATCAAACAAAAACGTCCCGCGCCGCCGCCTCAAAAGAACTTTTTTCCACTTCACACACAAACAAGCGTCAAGCTTTTAAAGGAGGAGAATGAAACGTCCAAACAAAGACGAACCGGTATGTTTTTTTATTGAATGGTGAAATGTATAATTCTGGATGGGCTGACTAACTGGTTAGTAGATTGATGATTGTGATAAGTTTGAGTTTGTTGCTTTGGGTGGTGGCGCCGAGGTGGGTAGAAGTTGCCATGTAATCTCGTTCAAGGGCAAACGGATCATGCTAGATGCTGGTGTCCATCCGGCACATTCTGGTCTAGCATCGTTGCCGTTTTATGATGAATACGATTTGTCGACAATTGACATTTTGTTGGTGACACATTTCCATTTGGATCATGCTGCATCATTACCATACGTTATGCAACACACTAATTTCAAGGGACGCGTGTTCATGACGCATCCTACAAAGGCTATTTTCAAGTGGTTGTTAAGCGATTTCGTTCGAGTTAGTGGATCGCCTGATTCGGCACAGCCATTGTATACTGAAGAGGACTTGAGTGCAGCATTTGATCGTATCGAGGCTGTGGATTACCATTCGACGATGGAGGTTAACGGGATCAAGTTTACAGCATACCACGCAGGTCATGTTTTGGGTGCAGCAATGTATTTTATTGAAATTGGTGGATTGAAGGTTTTGTTTACAGGTGATTATTCTCGAGAACAGGATCGGCATTTGAACCAAGCAGAAGTGCCGCCTCAACGACCCGATATTTTGATTTGTGAATCGACATATGGTACGGGTACACATCGACCTCGACCAGAGAAGGAAGCGAGATTGACGGGATTGATTCATTCTACAATTAAGAAAGGTGGACGGTGCTTGTTGCCGGTATTTGCATTGGGTCGGGCTCAGGAGATTTTGTTGATTCTGGATGAGTATTGGAAACGCAACGCGGATTTGCAGGATGTACAGATTTATTATGCTTCGAATCTGGCGAGGAAATGTATGGCGGTATTTCAAACTTATGTTAATATGATGCATGATGATTTTCGACGCAAGTTCCGAGATTCCAAAACGAATCCATTCCGGTTTCAATATATCAAAAACTTGCGAAGTTTGGAAAACTTTGATGATGTGGGGCCAAGTGTAATGGTAGCAGCGCCGGGTATGTTACAGAATGGTGTGTCTCGAGAGTTGCTGGAGAGATGGGCGCCTGATCCAAAGAATGCATTGATCATGACGGGTTACTCGGTGGAAGGGACACTGGCCAAGTCGATTATTAATGAACCTAACGAAATTCCATCCATGAATAATCCAGAGGTCAAGATTCCACGACGATTGACAGTGGAGGAACTGTCGTTTGCAGCACATGTTGATTTTACCGAGAATTCAGAGTTTATTGATTTGGTCAATGCGCCGCATATTATCCTGGTGCATGGTGAAAAGACGAACATGGCACGGTTGAAGAGCGCTTTGTTGAGTAAATATATTAGTCGCAAAAACACTGAAGATGAAGTCAAGATTTACAACCCAAAGAATTGCTACGAGATTGAATTGCCGTTCAAGAGCACGAAGATTGCCAGAGTCATGGGTCAACTGGCTTACAAGCCTCCGAATGATGGGCAAATCGTGTCAGGTGTACTGGTAGATAAAGATTTCAGCTTGAATTTGCTTCATGTAGCAGATTTGCGAGAATATACTGGTCTAACTACCAGTGTCGTTACGGAAAAGCAACATGTTATTGTTGACGCTGGTCCTGATTTGATTCGATACCATTTGGAGCAAATGTTTGGCAGTGTGGAGATTATTGAACAGGAGGATACCAGTGCTACTTTTGAAGTGATGGATGCCGTACGGGTCATGCATGAAGGTAATCAAACTACAGTTGAATGGATTGGTAATGTAATGAACGACGCCATTGCTGATTCTGTACTAGCCGTTCTCCTTTCTGTTGATTCTTCACCTGCATCTGTCAAACTTACAACGTCACCACACGGCTGTGGATGCTCGGCTGTGAAACAAGAGGCAGCAGAAAATGAAGAAGATACCAAAACATTAAACCCATCCAAATCACACGCTACTTATGACTTTTCTGACGACAAGCTTCAACGGATCGTCAAAATCCTTCGAGCCCAATTTGGCGATACGCTCCAATTATCCGAAGATAAAGCTAATGCAACGATCAAAATTGATAACAAGGAGGCGACTATTGATTTCAAGACGCTAAATGTCGAGGGTGCAGTCAAGTCCCTGGTGACTAGGGTTACCCATGTTCTTGAGCAGGCGGTTAATACAGTAGCGCCCCTTGCTCATGACAAGGCTAGGTTAGCCGAGCTCAGCATATAAAAGGGCCGCGAAAAAATCGAACAAAGTGAACACCTTTTTTCTTTCCACTCTCTTCCATTGCCTTACTACTGTCTTGTGTTTGTGTTACTTGCATCTATCTCCCTGTTGGAAGGGAAGAAAAAATGTTTAAACGCAAAGAATCTCCAAACGACACTCATTACGTTCGTATCACGTTCCCAGAAGAACAAGCAGCAGCTCTATGGAGGTACTTGGAATGGCTCGAGTACAATGGCAATACGATTCAAGGTAAACCCATTCATGACAGTGATAATGGCAACTTTGCTGCCGTTGTGCATGTAAATTTACCAACCTGGGAAGAGATGATGATTCAACGACCAAAGCATCCATACGAGTTTCGAATTTTGGAATAGAAATAAGTGTGTAGAATATAAAAAATTGTCTATTTATTGTGACTTGAAAAATGTATAAATTTTTTGAACGATACTAGTCTAAATGATTACAGTACTGTATACCCTTTTTTGTCAAACCAGCTGCTGCTGTCTTTTTTTAACCAGATTTTCCTCTTTATTCCACGCGGCTGCGTTAATATCTGATTTACATCATCGAATCTGGCAACGTCAACGCCCCTCCAAGATGCAGTCAGCTCAGCCCAGCAAACGGTTTCAGGTCAGAAACATGGCTCTAGCGTTCCCCTGGGTGTGAGAGAACTGAAACCTGTATAAGCGATTGAAAGCAGGTTCAGGTTCTTTTTTTCCATGCGGGGATTTTCTCGGGTCCAGAAAAATCCCGCTTTAAATACATCCAAATTAGCTTTTCTTTTATCTTATTTTAATTCTCTTTTCAAAGGCATAAAATCAACAAGAAAGACAAAAGGAATCTCTGGTTAGTAAATTTTTTTTATTGGAACGTCATTTTCAACCATGGATCCGGATTTGGAGGACATGGCGTCAGTGATAGTATACTTTCGCCCCAACTTGGACCCTGCGGGGATCGCCAGGGCAATAGCAGCGATAGAAGAACAAGGTGCAGAACTGGAGGAGTTTGAGCATGGCAAACAGTATGCTACGTTTTTGATGCCGGAGTTGACCATGTTCTGGGTAAAGAGTCAGCATTTTGTCCAGTCGTTGTATTGAGTGTGAAGAAAAAGGTAGCTGAAATCACGCATAGTTTGTATTATGAAAAGTGAGTAAAAAATGTAATAAAGATTTTTTTTATTTATTCCATGAAATGTGTCGAACTCGCAATAGAGCATCTATGTTTCCCTTGTAACAATCATGAATGAGATTTGTGTGAGATGGGTGGCGCGGCTTGTCTTGGTGTTATTGGCTGTGGCGTAGTGTATAGCCAATAGTGAATAATACTATGCGCCGCAAGTATTCGAATGGGTACGGCACTGGCTAGTACTGTGTTGGATCTTGATGACATCTGGCTTCTTCAGTAAATTTAATAATAAAAACACAGGACAACTGACCAAAATAGCTAACAGTTGCTTTCATGGCCGCAAATCCAGTGGTCGCTGGAATCTGTCACATCTAGGTTTCTATGGCACCTATCAAGTGCTCCCGTGGCTTTAAATATCTGCTGTAAAGTAAGTATTATGACGGTGTTTATTTAACATGGATGGAGGATTTCAGCTGGGACTCCTCGTTTCAAATCTCAAAGAAGAAAAGCAAAAAGAATCAAATATACAGTAAACGCAATCAACGTCACCTTTTTCACTGTGCAGTCGACCACCAGTACAAGTCACAGTCTGCAGCATTGTTAAACTTAACCAAAAAGACGAAATAAAATAGAAAACTGGCTGAATAAAATAATATATGTAAATACTATATTATATCTGCGGTTAAACGATCCAAGTCAGCGAGTAGACGACTAGGTGATGGTGGACCGCTGATTTTGCACGACCATTTGTAGGCTGTGAAGACAAATGATGCTGTACCTTGTTCACTGTTGGATTTAAACTAGTTTCAACGATGACTCTTCGGCTGGTTTGCATGTTTCAAAACATCAACATCAGCCATGGGCGGTCCTTACTGCACCTGCACCAACCCAAAGCGTACCATGGCGGCATTTCCAACGAGCCCAGTCCCAACACCAAACAATACAAGCTGCAGGCTCCAATAACAGCCAAAAAACGCCAATTTCGACGCGAAAAGCGCTAATTCCCTGGGGTTCATAAAGCACCTCCATCTCCGACAAAAATGTGAGGATTCGGATTGCCGAAACCTCAGAATGAGCCGCGCGAGGCGCGAATGATCTAGAAGCTTCGGAACGCCACACGAAGTAAGGCGTCGAAGGTTGTCGAATGTTGTCGGATGAAAGTTGCCGACATCGATGGAAGATTCTCGAAGGTTTAAGAAAAGTATATAAAGGGTACGATTGTCCATACTTTGATGTAGAAGTCGGGGCTCGTCCCCAAAAGGAAATAAAGGTTACTGGATTAAGGAGTCTCATGCGAGAGATATTCTTGATTTGGTAGTTAAGAGATTCTTATCAAATAGAAACTCTTACATTTGGTAGCGGAGGATATTACGTGACGGCGACAGAAGAAGTGATTTTGGAAGAAACCTCTGAGCGAAGAAGAAGACGATGAAGAAGAAAGATGGATCTCCATTCGGACATGACGACGAATGAATTATATCTCGGATATTACGACGAAGAAGCACAGAATATAAATGTTATCTCCGAACTTGAACTTGGAATTGTGAACACGAATGAATCGACTGGATTTGGATTGAACGAATTTGAATTTGAACTTTGATTTGATTTTGATATTTTGATTTTTGATTTTTTGATATTTGTGAATAAGTCGGCGCGAGTGCCGCAGGATAAAACCCACTGATGAAAGTGGTACTGCCTCGGATGGTAGTGATGAACTTTGAAGATTATGAACGATGATTCTGAAGAACTGATCCCGAAGAAGATACGTGCTTATCAACGACGATTAAAGTGGAGATACAATGGTTACGATTGAAGTGCAGGAACAAGCCGAGACGTCTTGTCTGAAGGAGGGGAGAGTGTGAGGATTCGGATTGCCGAAACCTCAGAATGAGCCGCGCGAGGCGCGAATGATCTAGAAGCTTCGGAACGCCACACGAAGTAAGGCGTCGAAGGTTGTCGAATGTTGTCGGATGAAAGTTGCCGACATCGATGGAAGATTCTCGAAGGTTTAAGAAAAGTATATAAAGGGTACGATTGTCCATACTTTGATGTAGAAGTCGGGGCTCGTCCCCAAAAGGAAATAAAGGTTACTGGATTAAGGAGTCTCATGCGAGAGATATTCTTGATTTGGTAGTTAAGAGATTCTTATCAAATAGAAACTCTTACAAAAAACATCACCGGTCGATTGGCCCAGTTGGTTAAGGCATCGTGCTAATAACAACTCTTCGCAACAGATGACAAACATCTGTTACAGGATAACGCGAGGATCGGCGGTTCGAACCCGCCATCGACCATACTTTTTGCTTCGCAGCGATATGGACATGTATTTTTGTTGTTTTGCATGTTGGAATAACCTCTATTGATGATCTCGAGCCGCACGAGCCGCTCCCTCTAACCGGCGCTTTGGAATAACATATCAACTTGGCCTGGCTTGTGTGGACAGTGTCTAATGATATGTTGTGGGTATATTGATACAGATATTCTTTTGGGTGGTTCGTGACTTTGCTTTATCTTGCGACATCTATGCACGATAATGACCTTAGACATATTGTCGCCTTGGAAACTACCTCAAGTCAGACATGAGCCGCATAATGGTTTAACATGGCAGCGGAAGGATAGAAAAAAGTTTTTGACAAGAATTATTCAAAAAAAGGATATTATTACTGAAAATTACTTCATGACTTGAAATTACAAAGATTACGTTAGAGAAAAATCTGTAAAGTTCATCCACATATGCTCTGCGATCTGCTGCGACGCTGGATCCATAGCATTGGTATTGCCACCACCAGTTGTATTCTTTGTCCAGCTGGAAATATCATTGATCATGTTGAATATTGAATCATCGTACCCATAAGCATCCAACCATCCTCTACTAGCAGCATTCGGTTGTTGTTGCTGTTGATTTGGCAGCGCCGGCCAAAGAGTATTGGTAGCAGGTGGAGGCGCCTGCAATGTTCCGCCAGCAAACACAGGGTAAGCTGGAGGAGGAGCGACTGATGATGTAACAGGTTGCTGCTGTTGCTGTTGTTGTTGTGGAGGCGCTGCTGCTTGCATTGATGGTGGAGGCGCTTCTGGCATACTTTCAGGTCCCACTCGTTGATTCTGTGCTGACATTGAGTCGGCAATCTGTTGGTCCAACATTGTAACGTCTGGTTTCGTGTCGATTTCTTGTTCCTGTTGTATCGCTTGTGGCTGCTGTTGTTGAGGTTGGTGCATGGGTTGTGGCTGAGGTTCAGGCTGGGGCTGGGGCTGGGGCTCCGCTTGAGGTTGAGGTTGTGCCTGTGGTTGATGCTGAAGCTGAGGTTCGGGTTGCGGCTGTGGTTGCTGTTGCTCCTGTGGTTCAGGCTGAGGTTGAGATTGAGGCTGTTGAACAATATTTTGGAATATCGAAGTTGTCGAATCGGCAGATGTAAGCGATGGCCGAGCCGGTGTCGGATCAGTTGAACTTGTAGTTGGAACAGCCACCCCATCAGAGGACGATGCAGCAGCAGCTGCTTGCTGCTGCTGTTGCTGGGCATCTGCTGCTGCAACTCCACGCGTATGATTCATGACATGCAAAATGGTAGCAGAAACCAAATCCTCAAACTTGTCTCGATAGTTTCGACACAATTGCGACCGTTCAGTCAATAAATATAACGACGAAGTGCAGATACGTATACTCTCCAAAATCGGCAAATAGTCGCCATCCTTGGACAACCATAGACAATAGATTAGTGTCAACCCGGCAATGAAATTGGTATGCATTGCAATAGTGGTGAACCCACGTTCAGTATTTCGATAAAATTCTCGGAAAACATTGCAAATCCTGCCTGTTTCCAGTACACATTTCTTGAACAATGGACCATTTGGATCGAGGCACGCCAGGAACGGCTGTAGCAGCAGCCGTACGGCTTTAGAATATGCAATCGATGCCACATTCTGTTCACGGGTCGTTAGCGAACTATGGTTATCCCGCCAACTTCTTAAAACCGCCAAGTAATAGTCGACTTTACTAAACAGCTCGCCCATGCTCTTATCTGCGCGGTAAATATTGGTAACAATATCGCTCTCAATGCATCTCATGCGCCACAGATAGATTACAAATGTTAATGGCGTGACCTTCTTCTCTGCACCATTCGATTTACTTTCATCACCCACAGTACCGTCAGCAGCTGCATTTCCAGATGGTTGATTTTCATTGCTGCTGCTTTCGCTTCCCTCTGCGGCGGAGACGTTATTAAGCACGCCAAGCCTTGATGAATCAGCCCCATCTCTTGCGGCTCGGATAAGATCGTCGTTAGCAAGATCATCATCTTCCAAATCAACTGGGAATGGGATTGTAATCTCGCTATCTTCTATGCAAAACGGCCGGCCAGTAGACACTGCATACAACCGTTCCAGCCCATATACGCTCCAAAACAGCCGTTTCCGCATTTCCTGTTCATACAAAGGCATGTTGTCGAATCCAATACCTTGATGCAGTCCCAAATCCCGGCATAATCGCATAGACCGGTTCACCATATCAAAATGACAACCTTGATCCACATCTGTTCGCATTTGATACGAAGCACAGATCATTAGCGCTTTAATTTGCCAGATTGGGTCAGAGCTTCTGCATAGTCGGGCGTGGCACAGTGCTGTGGAGTAGAGTCTGCCGGCGTCGACAGGCGGTTTTGAGCCATCTGTAGGCGGAGGACTTAATACAGCAGCCATGGCGTAGTTCCCAAACAGTACAAAGCTATTGAACCGATACGTAGGATCATCCAAATTGGCCGGCTTGATATGCCGTTCTTCATGCAACTTTTTGAAATAATTGTTATCAATGAACGAGAACTTGCCCTGCATGTTTCGATAGTAGCCATATAACACTTCTCCTAGCTCCTCATCAGGTACTTCCACAGGGCGACATTTGAGGTATGCATCAAAATTATAATCAGGCAACAACCCCCCACTTTCACCTACACTGCTTTCTTGATCACCATCATCTTTTTCTTTTCTACCCCAAAAAGTGTCTTGTAACAATGAAGAAACCACACTGAAACTCTTTGGTGGTGCACCATTCAACGAATTAGTATTCAATATCGACACTTGCCGAGGCTGAGGAGACGAATTATTATACTGTGAATTTTCCCCACTATTAATAGCAGCAGGCGTAGATGCTGTTGATGAAGAAGGTCGTAAATTATTCTCAGCGGATCTCGATGTTGACTCTCCTATTGATGATAAAATCGATGCTGCTGAATTATCTGCAAGGTTGTGATCCGAATAATTCGGCGAAGATACCGCCGGAGCGGCGCCGTTCAGTCGTTTTAGTTGTTCTTCCAGTTTGGCCACTTTCTTCTCAAGATGTACCGTATATTCATCCCTAAAACACAAGCCCAATGTTAGCACATCTCTTCCAATGATTAGGTTCCGTTTTTAACATACTTTTCTGGTACCCGTTGGATATACTTTTCTGGCTGGACACATACTGCACCAGCTTTTAAACAATTTGTACAAGTCGGAAGTTGATGATCACACTAAAATAGACAGTTAGCCAACATAATTTGATTTGTAAAACATGGCAGTATTGCAACTCACCCTCTGTTTCCTGCGTTTGCATCTATAAAAATTAAGCTGGTTAGTACTTTTTTTCGTATGTATCAAAGGTGGACCGATATCTTACCGCTCACAAGAAGTAGCCCTTTACTTTGGTTTCTTGTCATCCCGAGATTTGGTAATCTTACTATTAGTCAAATTAGGAGAATAGCTGACGGATTCTATCATAGTCGTCGATCCAGATCTCGGCATGACCGTCATTTAGATAATATGGAATAATAAAACAAAAAAAAAGAACTCAGAAATGTACAAAGCTCTTTTGATTTATAAAAACTAAAACATCAAAGATAAATGATAAATACGGAAATAGAAAGCCGTTTGGGAACAAGCTTTTTTTGGTGTGTCTTTTTGTATGTGGTGTTAGTGTGGGTTAAGCGCCATGTCCCGCTTTAGTGATCGGCAGCGTCTAAGTGGGCAAACACACACACAAAAATTATTTCCTTTTAAAATATCCCTATTGAACGGCCAAAAAAGGGACTAATAACCTGTAGACTCATCTGGCAATTAGTCATACCCCTATTAGACTCGTGTGAGCACAGACTAATATACTAATGAGCGAACAGTTACTAGAAGAAATTGAAGCATTAGATGCAATCTACCCCGGATCAATTGTGCAAGATGGTGGGTACTATAAGCTTCAAGTGCCAGATTGCGATCTAAGGGCCCAGATCTCGTTTCCCTCTTCTTATCCAGATGAACCTCCACATATTCTCAGTGCGACAAAGATGGAGAGTATAATGAAGGATGTGTTGGCTAGTATATTTGTACCTGGGCAAGTTTGTATATTCGACTATTTAGAAGCAATACGGGAAGTTATGGAATCACAGCAAGACAGTGAAGAGGAAGAAGAGGATGATGATCAGCCACAACAACAGGGGCAGGGTATCTCAGAAGAGGACATTTTTGCGGGGTGGATTGAATCAGAGCCTATTGTAGATCGCAAGAGTGTGTTTGTAGCACGAGCGGCTCATGTCACTTCGGCAGAGGAAGCCGCAGCAAAAGTGGCGAAACTAAAACTCGATAAACGAATAGCTCGGGCAGCTCATAATATCACATCATGGCGGATCAATCATAATGTGGTAGTACAGGATTGTGATGATGACGGGGAGACAGCTGCCGGTGGCAGGTTGTTACATTTACTACAACTTACAGACAGTTGGAACGTGGTGGTCTGTGTGACTCGATGGTTTGGAGGCATTCATTTGGGTCCGGATAGGTTCAAGCATATCAATACTTGCGCTCGAGATGCATTAGTTAAAGGTGGGTTCATTGATGATACAAAAAAGAAACGGAAATAAATATGAACAAAGAGAGCATGGAAAATGCAGTGGAGTGAGGGCAGGCGGGTAGCTATTCTCTACTTTTTGCGCTTTTTCGGCGGCGTACCAGATTTTCCATGCCCATCTGTACTGCGTCGTTTCAATTTCTTGTTCTCGTCTTTATCTTCTTTCAGTTCAAACTCTTTCTTTTCTTCTGGTTCGGGTTGTGAGTTAAATCCACCCCAGCTTCGCCGCCCGCTGACCTGGGGCCCACTCATGATATCACTGTAATTGACAATCGATTTCTTTGGTTCGGCTGCTGCTTTCTTTGCGTGATGTGAAATCGACCAATGTGATTCATCTTTAAGTTTTTGGTGCTGTTTTTGTTCTTGTTCTTTCTCTTCTCTTGCTTGTGCTTGTTGCATGAACTGTAGATGTATACATATATTTGTTAGCGATTACCAATTCACGTCCTTCAGGGTGGCTATAAACGTACCTTCATGTCCATCAATTTACTTGATATCTTCTTAACTGGGGCGGCTTTCTGCACGCTCGGACCGAATCCCTTTATCGGTTCTTTCTCATTCTTATGTTTACCCATGTCTAGTGTTTGATATGTCTTTGAAGTAGAAAAAAGTCGTCCCAGCGGCTCATAAAATTTATTACCAGACAGCGGCGGCGCGGCGCTTTGAAAAATAATTTTTTTTTTCACTAATTTTTTTTTACCGCTATCATCAATCAATCAATCAATCAATCGACCATGAGTATCGATTTCAAAGTATGTTCTATGAATCGAGTTAAACAAGTTGCAAAAGCTAACAAATTAATCTAGTTATCTACTCTTTTGGGTACGGTGTATCGACAAGGGAACCTACTGTTCACACCAGACGGTAGCAGTATTCTAAGTCCAGTTGGTAACCGAGTCAGCGTTTTTGATCTGGTAAAGTATGTTCAATCCTTAGATATCCACATTCTTATCTCTACTTCCATGCTAACTGTTTAACATCCATTTTGCTAGTAACAAATCATTCACGTTTGCATATGAACATCGAAAAAATATCGCACGTATAGCGTTAAACCCACAAGCAACACTACTCATTTCAGTCGACGACGATGGCCGGGCAATTTTGGTAAACATGGTCCGCCGGACAGTACTGCATCATTTCAATTTTAAAGAAAAAGTATTGGATATCAAATTTTCACCAGACGGGACACATTTCGCAGTGGCAGCCGGGCGACATATTCAAGTATGGAAGACACCAGATGCAGGCGAGAAGCAGTTTGCCCCGTTTGTACGACACAGAATCTATACAGGCCATTACGCTGAAGTAACAAACATCACTTGGTCTCCCGACTCCCGATTTTTCCTGACCGGGTCTAAGGATTTAACTGCGCGGATTTATTCATTGGAAGCAAAGGACAGTGCGGCTGCAATGGCGCTGGGCGGGCACCGAGACGCTGTGGTCGGTGCCTTCTTCAGTGACGACCAAGAGTCCATCTATACGGTGAGTAAAGACGGTGCATTGTTTGTGTGGAAGTATACTACACGACTAGGTGAAGAAGAAGATGGTGAAATGAACTGGAGGATTGTGAATAAACATTATTTCATGCAGGATGGAGCCAAGGTGAGGTGTGCGGCGTTCCATGCGGCGACTAATTTATTGGTGGTGGGGTTCTCTACTGGTATTTTTGGGTTATACGAGCTGCCAGAATATACACAGATCCAGACGTTGAGCATTTCTCAAAATAATATTGATTTTGTTACTATTAATAGCACTGGTGAGTGGTTGGCATTTGGGGCATCTAAACTTGGGCAATTGTTGGTGTGGGAATGGAAGAGTGAGTCGTACATTCTCAAGCAGCAGGGCCATTTCGATGCTTTAAATACGCTAGTGTATTCTCCAGATGGCACCAAGATCGTGACAGGTTCAGAAGACGGTAAGATCAAGGTTTGGGACGCTATTTCTGGGTTCTGTATCGTTACATTCACTGAACATTCCGGTGCAGTCACCGACTTGAAGTACTCCAAGAAGGGCAATGTTTTGTTCTCTGCGTCGTTAGATGGGTCCGTTAGAGCATGGGATCTGGTGCGGTATCGAAACTTCCGTACATTTACCGCTGCCGAGCGGATTCAATTCACATCCATCGCTATTGATCCAAGCGGTGAAATCATCTGTGCCGGGTCAGAGGATGAATTCGATATTCATCTGTGGTCGGTTCAAACTGCTCAACTTCTAGATCGTCTGACTGGCCATACCGGTCCGGTATCTAGCTTGGCTTTCAGCAGTGAAGGTGGGATGTTGATTTCCGGGTCATGGGATAAGACTGTTCGAGTGTGGAGTGTGTTTGCACGAACAGCTACTACGGAACCTCTACAGATACAAAACGAGGTTCTATGTGTCGACATTAGTCCTGATGCCAAGCAGATCGCCGTGGCTACCACTGACGGCCAAATTTCCTTCTGGGATCCAGAATTGGGCAACCAAGTTGGGCTTATTGACGGTCGAGAAGATATCGCTGGCGGGCGGCACATGGACGACCGGTTCAGTGCCAAAAACGCCGCACGATCAAAGTACTTTACCACGCTATGCTATAGCAGCGATGGCAGTACTGTTCTGGCCGGTGGTAGAAGCAAGCATGTCTGTCTATACGACGTGGATAACCAGGTGCTACTACGCAAGTTTGTTATTTCTCGCAACATGACACTTGACGGTACGCTCGACAAGTTCAATAGTAAGAACATGACAGAAAACGGTCCATTAGACCTGATAGATATGACTGGTGAAGCGTCCGATTTGGAAGACCGAATGGATGATACGTTACCAGGTGCACAACGAGGTGACATGTCGACCAGAAAGACTCGACCGGCCATTCGAGCAACCAGTATCCAGTTCAGTCCTACCAATCGAAGTTTCAGCGTTGCATCTACTGAAGGGTTGCTAATCTATTCTATTGATGATATGATGCTATTTGATCCATTTGATCTAGACATTGATATTACTGTCGACACGACGCTGGAGAAATTGAAAGAGAAGGAGTACTTGGTAGCATTGATCATGGCGTTCCGACTGGGCGAACGTAAACTGGTGCACCAAGTGTACCAAGGTGTCCCATTCGGCGACATTGAAATATGTGCCAAGGAGCTTCCAAGAGTATATTTACAACGAATGCTGGAATTCCTATCGTCGCTTGTTGACGAGTCGCCACATGCCGAATTCCATCTGTTGTGGCTTCAAGCGCTTATCACTCATCACGGCCGGTACATGGCATCTAACATGCGAAACTATGCTAGCGCTATTCGAGGGTTGCAAAAGTTTGTCACTAGATTGAACAAGGACGTTACTCGAGTGACGAGCTCGAATTTGTACACTGTGGAGTATCTCATGGACCATGCGCAGGAGCCGCAGCATATGGAATTGGACCGGGTCGAGCCGTCCGATGATGAAGTTATGGATGAAGATGATGACGACGAAGAAGGTTGGCAAGGGTTTGGGGATGATGACGATGAAGAAGATTCCCGAACCAATGGACGTAAATAGATGATAGTGGGGGCTGTAGAGTAAATAGATACCTCACGTGTAACAAAATTAACAACGCTTTTCTGTAATATCTGTTTTCTCCTCTCCCTCGGGTTCACGATCCTGCTCGTCTTGCTCTGGGACTTGTTGTTGTTCTGTTGATTCCTCGTTTTCCTGCTGCTTCTTGGCTTCTGCCAATGCAGCATACTTCTTTTTGGCTCGTGCCTTCTTCTTTCGTGCTTTATTCTGTTTAAACGCAGCGACAACCGCAGCTCGTGACTGTCCCTCGGGAGCCGTCAGTTCCTCCACTTTCAACGCCAGCAATTCCCTAGCCTTGGTTCTATTTTGTTCTCTAGATCTTGTATGTTGTGACGACACTACAATCCCCGAAGGGATATGTTTCAGCTGAACTTTGCTGTTTGTTTTGTTTATTTTCTGCCCACCCTTGCCGCCACCTTTGATGAACACTTCTTCGATTTCATCTTCATTGATTTTTGGCCGAGGAGGCAATTGATTCCGTTTGATTAGATTGGCAGCTGTTGTAGTGAAAAACCGGCGTAGCATTTATAGAGATCGTCCGTCGTTTTTTGGTTGATCGGAAGATTTTAAATTTTACGTTGTTGAAAAAATATTCTGGTCGTTGCACCCCCCACACGACACACACACACACACAATGACCTCGCTTCGTGATATATTTGAGACCGCCGAATCTGATTTTAAACAGCAAAAGGTAATTGATCTACCATTCGAAGTGAACCATTGGATACAGCAATGCGTGAAAGACGAATCACTGCTCAATTTAGGCCAGGAAGAGTGTATATGGGATGCTCTTGCAGTATGCATGCAGAACAGACAAGAGGCTACGGATCGGTACCTCATGGGGCTTGTGGCAGTAAGTCGGGTCCTCGTGACAGCACAGGGAGCAGGAGAACTAGCGTGGTCGAGAATAGGGCAGCCTAGCGTTGCTCTGTTATCGGAGTTGGCATGTATCAGTGTACGAGAAAAGCCGCAGCAGGTGCTACTAACCCAGTTGATCCAACTGTTATCGAACCTAGCTGGCGAGTGTTCAAATTCAAATGTAGTTGTACCATTGACAGAAGAACTGGAAAAGAGTTTGGATGAGAAAGCAGTGAGCGAACTTTGTAGATTACTGGCGGATGATGAAGCGCCTCAGCAAGCGTTGTCTGTGCTTATGCTTTTGCATTTTTCAGTTAGCCTGGACCCCGAAACCAACCTCAAGTTCTACCTATCGAAAAAAGGTAAGGTTATCTTCATGACTATCTTGACTTATACAGAACGGTTCTTCATGCACGATAACGAACAGTTTGCATTGACACTAACGCATATTTTCACGCAAATCGTTGCATCGTCCCACGCTTCGCAATTCATGATTGAGTTTTCAGATGTCGATGAAAACCAAAAACTATCATTGTTTAAACTCTTTGACGCAACGTTACATGACAATTTTTGCAAGACCAAAGATGAAGTAGGGCTATCTGTCCGGTACGCCCGGGAATTCGATATCGCTGCCACCAAGGCATTGCCATTCATTGCCGCTGCTGATACCGGCCCAGAGTACTCTCAACCGATCCAAGTTGAAATCGAACAAATCTGGAATACGCTAGTACTTGTTCTGGATACTCTTGCTGTGCTTCTAGGGCAAGGTGATGATCGATCTGATCGGGCCCTTGCGGCTGTCAAGCAGACGCCGCTCGTCAAGGGGCTCACTGAACTACTGGGGGAAGCACACAAGACCTTGCCGCAACGGAAAAAACTGGCAGAGGCTAATTCAAGCGATAATACAAACCATCAAGATTTCCCAATGGTTAAAGTCAAAATCATTGCGTTGCTAGCGATGTTAGTAAAGGGAGATAAGGCGGTTCAAGATGAAGTGCGGGAGCGGCATGGTCTACAGGTTGTATTATCCAATTGTATAATCGATGGGAATAACCCGTTCATCAAGGAACAGTGTATTCTATGTATACGGTATCTATTGGAAAACAACCCAGAGAATCAAAAGATTGTTGCTGAGTTGGAAGCTAAAGAGCCGGTGGACGGTCAAGCACTTGCTAATGCAGGTTATGAGACGGAAATAGTCGACGGCAAGATCAAGCTCAAGAAGCGCAGCACACCGTAAACTTATGGAGAAAGTTTTTTTCCCAGGATCCAGTATGTATATATATTTATAAATAATAAAATAAAAAAGAGATTTACGAAAACAAAAGTAGCGTTGTGAAATTCATTATACTTCACAGAGACAGTTTTCACAGGCGCCTGTGCGGCAATCGTTGCCACTGTGATTATTATTATTATGGCTCACTTCGGTATCATCATCATCGTCATCACTTGTACTCCCCGGCATTCGCATTGTTGGTGCATGACGTGCCTCATCTTCTAACTGCTTGCGGCGGATATGCTTTGATCGGCTGAATAGGAACGTAATGAAAACAATACCCATAGCTCCTGTTGCGACAGTCAATATCAGATTTGCCATGTTTGGACTACCGTTGGTAAGTCGATGTGTGATATAGTCAAAGTACAACATGCACCAGTTGCCTAGACCGGCACATGATAAAGTAAGGCCATACACCAGCCCAAATGTGTCGAATCCAAATACTTTGGCACTGTAATCTGACACTGCGGTGAAATAGAGCGGTCGGTATAGAACGAGAATAGACGCTCGAACAATACCAGCCCAGTAACTAGGAATGAACCCCAAGGCAGCGACCGACATTGAAGCAATAGAAATCGCTGCAAACACATGCAGAGTGGCGACATTGTCCAGTAATAGTCCTACAAATGGAATGGCAATCACACCACCAGCTGGTAGCGCCACGTCGAAATATTCAGTCAGATTATGAGCCGCAATGTCACTGTCTAACAAGTATTGATATTGTGTGAAAAATGATTCGATAAAGTAATTGATATTCACCATCTGTGTCGCGGTGAATAATACAATCAAAATAAACCATGGCGATGTCAATTGCTTGGATGCAGCAAGATGATGTAAAGCTCCCCACACTCCAGATGACTCTGTTGGATCCTTAAACACATCATTTAAAGTTTGGCGACGTTGAATTGGCACCTCACCATTAATACTATTAGTATAATCAACTTCGCCATCCAACAACCTTGTTCGTTCATTCGCATCTTCTTCTTCTTCTTCTCGACGTTCAACTGTCCTTGCGATACCTCCCATTGTCTGGTACTCTGAACTGTGCGGCATCACCAACAATTCTGTGGCGAGAATAAACACAGGCACCATCAGGTACCATGAGAAAAATTCTCGAATCATGATACCATTGCCCTTGAAGTATTCAAACTTGTAAAATACAAACAACCCAGCCGAAGCATCACAAGCACCGGTAAATAATGCCAGGATCAACCCAGAATTCTTGGGGAACATATTGGCCAATTGAAAGGTGCTTAATAATACAAATGGACCGGCCAAACCTATCAGCATGTACCCCACAACGTACCCGTCGAGTTGTGCAAAGGTATGGGCTTTAATCATGATCCAGGACCCTAGCCCCAGTAAGAAAGATCCGATAAATCCGCAGGCCCGCGGGCCAAATTTATCCAGAATGGTCGACACTAGTATCGTGGCGACATTGGATACTACCACTGCCGCTGTGAACATGAAATTGAGTTTTTCATCTTGTCTTGAACAAATAAACACACCTCGTTGAAGCTCGCTTGATTTACAATCTTGAGCATAGACTCCTTCACCCACCAAAACCGGTTTCAATGCAGAAAATCCCTAAAAATATATATATATATATAATGTTAGCCTCGAAACTTGTGTCATGTTTGTGTGCAATTACTTACATAGATTGGTCCGGCTGCTAGTAAGCAGCTGATGATAGCGCAAAGGACCCGTGCAAATTTGAGCACACGTTGCTGAACCGGTGTCATTCGAGAAATAAGATCTTAATTCCTCACTTGAGCAGAATCTGAAATCAAAACTGTTAAAGACTGAGAAATGAATTGAAAGTAGTCAAGTTAACGAGAGAAAAAAAGCCGCCGTCCACTAGCAAACTCCCAAAATATGTTTACACACACACAAAATGGCTCAAACAAGCAAAAAGAAAGAAGCCGCTCCAAAACGGTGGATTTTTTTTTATACAGTAAGTCAGGGTCGAGGTTTTATACAAGACCAATTCATTGATTTAACAGTAGTAGTAGAGCTAGTTAACATTCTAATTAAAATACTATTTACCGAGTTCGAATGACACCAGCTGCCATCAACAAGTTGATCTTTCGAGCAACCTCTGGGTTCTTCATATGATCTCGCAAGGCGGCTGGATCGTTCTGAGCCTGCTGTAGAATAGCATTCATGGCAGGATCTTGCAAAATTTCCATAATTTCTGGATCCTTTTGAATTCGTTCCATGGTCTGTTCTTGCGTTTCACCTTCCTGTGTCTGGAATCGAGCAGCTGCAGCAGATTGATAGATTTCATTGATTTCTCGAGCAAATTTGCCGTCCTTATCATGTTGTCGAGCTTCATCCAGCGTATCCAAACACTTTCGGTATTCTCTCATAATCTTCAACGCAGTAGCCTTTCGGGTATAAGCCTTCATAAAATCTGGGTCCATTGCCAAGACTGTATCGCAATCCTTGACAACGTCTGGGTAATTCATTAGCTTGAGATACGCAGCCGCTCGGTTAGCATACCCTCGTGGGTCTTCTGGAGCTCGCTTGATAGCTTCATCAAAACACTTGACAGCACCTGGAGCATCACCGTCCTTGAACTTTTGGTTACCTTCTTCACGAGCTTCCTGGGCCTTGACTGGGTCCTTGTATGATTCCTTTTCCCAGTTCTTCAATGCCTTTTCAGTTTCTCTCAGCTTCTTCAAGGTATCTGGGTTTCGGTGTTCAGTAAGTGACTTGTTAAAGTATTCAATAGCCTTCTTCCAGTCGTCCTTCTTCAAATAACAAGAACCGATTCGGCTATAAGCCTTGGCTTGAAGCTTGTAATCAGCAAAGTTTTCTCGACCATATTCAATTGCTTCTTCACTGGTTGCAATTGATGCATCCACATCACCCTTTTCGAATTCAGCGGTAGCCTTATTATTCAAGTAAGTAATATCCTTATAGATATCCCAAGCGGCGGTATAATGTGAAATGGCTTCGTCAAATTGTCGCTGCTTGTACAAGGCATTACCCTTTTGCTTTTCTTCATCTGCCCGTTGTTTTTCTTCACTTACTGGTTCAGGTTCAGCCTTCTTTGGTTCTTCCTTCTTTGGTTCTGGTTTCTTTGGTTGTTCTTGTTGTTGTTGTTGTTGAGCTTGAGCTTCGGCGGTACCGGCTGGTTGTTCAGACATGTGCATGTCAATGCCCAAGGCAACCGACATGATAGCCATCAAATCCGGATCAGCTTGACCATTCTGGAGCGCAGCCATTGGATTTGCCTGTAACATCTTCACCTTATCAGCAAAGCCTGGTTGATTGACCAGATCCTTGGTTTTTGGATTAGACGCAAGCTTGGTCCAAATAGCTGGATCATTGAACATTTGACCAATACCCATATCTGGAGTTTGGCCATCTTCTGCGGCTTCACGAGCAATGGCATCTTCAACACTCTTCAAACCAGACTTGGCTTGGGCATTATTTGGATCAATCTTCAATGCTTCTTCAAAGGCATCCTTAGCAGACACCAAATCACCCAATCCATGGCAAGCGGTACCTTTTCGGCCATACCCTTTGGCAAACTGTGGATTAATCTTAATACATTCTTCGGCATCTTCCAGAGCCTTGTCCCAGTTCTTCAATGAAGCATAACAACCGGATCGATTGGAATATAGCACATGATTTGGAGTCTCTGAAGCACCGATAGCTTGAGTGAATAGATCGACTGCTTTTTCAAAATCCTTGGCAACGAAAGCAGCGTTACCTTCTGCTTTTAGCTTTTCAACTTCAGACATTTTTGTCAAGCTTTTTTAAATTAAATAGTATTAGTTTGAAGAAATATAAAAATGAACGGATAGAGAGTTGGAAAAGAGAGAGGAAAGGAAAGTGCAGCTTTTATGTTTTCTTAAAATTGTTTGTGGATGAATGTTCCAGAAGTTTCCCAAAGCGACGACGACATTTTACGACAGCTTCGAATCCCGTCGTTGGCAAATTTTTAATGAATTTTTTCATAGACAACGCTCATACCTTGTTATATAAGCACCAACCCCCTGATATTCCATTGTATGCCGATTTTATTGGCCCTAGTTCAGCTTTATTCACAATTGGAATGACGAAGGGGGAGGGTCGGATTTTTCATGTGCTTGTTTAACAAAAAAAGGTCTGAGCCACCATACGTAAATTCCAACAGTTACCATTAAATGGAATCTCCAACTATGTGATTTCAATATATCACTCTGCTGAGCCGCATTTTTATAGCCGTTCTATTACTCGAATCGAACAAATTAAATAAAAAAAGAGAGATCTCCAGCGAACCGTCAAGCCGACACGAACCTTTCGATCTTGTCTGTGCGCGTTTACTTTTTAATTTGATTCACTTGGGATCGACATAATAGAATGATTTTCTCTCAGTTCGAGAGAGAGGGGACCAACCAAACACACAGTCGACATGAGGACGCTGTGTTGGCACCTAGGCCCCGTTTCCAGACTGGTGGATGTGAGAAAGCAGATGGTGGACGAGTAGAAAATCGATTCCATGGCTGTGTGATTGGCAATTGACGAGCTAGCTCTAATTCGCGAGAATTAGGATTCTGGGATTATATATAATAAGGGTTTGGC
>JAKTQM010001328.1:12061-30274 GCA_030558825.1 Blastobotrys niveus
TCTACTGCGGCAGTGTTGGAACTGCGATTGCTAGGGTTGAAATTACTGGACGATATTCTGAGCGAGTTGAAGGATTTGGTTGATCCTGATTTCACCGAGGTGGCTCTACTGGAGCAGTACCAGGCTCAAATTGGGTCGGCATTGACCCCAGCATTTAATGCCGATAGTTCGCCAGAGTTGGCGTTCCAGGCCATTAAGGTGTGTGCAACATTTATCGGTAGCGGGATTATCAAGAATGTTGATCGAATGGGTCGGATTTTGAAGCTATTGACGAGCGCACTCGAGAGCTGCACTGAATCGCAGATGATCACTCTTGGTGAGTTGAAATGTCCTAGCCCTAATGCCCAGGTGATGCTGCGTATAGCCGTGTTGTCGTTGTGGGCCGAGTTGCAAGTGTCGAGCGTCGAACCTGGCCAAGAGTACTTGGAAGATGTTGTCCAGCCGCATGTGGTTAAGTTAGTGCCGTTGTGGATCTCATCATTACGTGATTTTGCCAAATTGAGATTTGAACCTGAACAGAGTTCTGGTCTTGGTGGTGGTGGTTCAAACAGCCCTGCTGGTGGCGGCTTGAGTGGGTCACTTGATCAAATGTACTCTGCCTTGTCACGTAATAGTATCCTGCCGATTTATCAAGAGTCATGGTTGCAATTGGTTGATGCGATTGCTTCGTTGATTGAGAATGATTCGCGGCTGGTGTTTGATATTTTGGATGAAAAGGAACGAGCTACAGCCGAGACGGAAGAGGAAGGTATCAAGTATAGCAACGAGCCCGCAGCGTTTTTCTTTGTATTGTTTGGGCTATGTTTTGAAGCATTGGTACGACCGCAGCATTCCATGGGATCTCTTGCGTCGTCTGATACGCGGCTCAAGGTGCTGGTAGCATTGAAACGGATCTTGCACCCATCTGTCAGCGGCACTGCTATTTATAAAGACGTGGTGTTTGCCGAAACCATCGATATGCTGGTACGAATCGTTCTGACAGGTAATATCAAGGAACAACAGGCAGTGGTGCATATTGTATCTGGGTTGTGTTTGAATCATCCAGGACGAGCCAAGTCGGATGAAGAAGCGCAAAGCGGGCAGATTTCCGAAAGTGTGGACCAACTATTTGAACTATTCCGAGTGGTGATGTTGGCAGTAACCAACATGTTCCCGTTTTTGGCCGACTCTGACCGACCAGTGTCGCGGCATGCCATCCAGGAAGCTTCACACTTGGCATTGATTCGATCGTGCCTCGATAATCTGGTGTCGATGATTGAAGTTTTCCCGAATATAATCAAGGTGGATCTGTACGCTTGTTTGTTGTATGTGTTTGGACGGTTTTTGGAACACGAGGAATGTCAAAAGAGTATCGTGTCGTATTCATTGGTGGTCCAGAAGAAGCTACTTCAGATGATGATGCGGACACGCAGTGTGTGCCAGTCATCGGGTCCAGTCATTGAACAAGCTATTAATACCTGCATTTCTCATATTGTTGGGCTATTAAAGTCTAGCACTGGGACGGATGAAACCTCCATTGCTCAGCGCAAGAACTGTCTATTGTCGGCAGTGATTGTGTTGACTACATGCACCGATGCCCTTCAACCAAGCGGGCAGTATATGCATGACCTCAGCACTCTGCTAGTAGAGCATATCAGTGTGCCACAACTGGGTCAAATTGCAGCTGAATGTACTCGAACCTTGATTGTTCATTGTATCAAGCACCAAATCGGCAAGAACATTGCCGAGAATGTCATTCCGTCGCTTGTATCCATTGCTACCACAGCTCCTCCGCAAAGTGAGGATGATAGTGATAGTAATAGTGGTACTACTAGTACTGGGCCGTCGGTGGTGCCAAAGTTGGTTAATGATGTGCTGGTAGGGTTCACGAGGGGTATGACGGGGAGCGAGCAGATCGTGGCGGGTATGAGCATTACTATTCCTACATTGATCCAGTTTGTGGGGGATAAACAATGTGGTATACCGGCCGACCAGCGGTTGGCGTACGTCAAGGCAAAGTTGCTTGATTTGGCTAGTTTTGATGGTGAGTCGTTTAAGAAGGTGTTGCAAGGTGGGTTGAGTGAGTGGCAGAGAACATTGTTGGAGAAGATTTTGCGGGATGGGCAGAATGGCGGAGCCGGTGGGCAGCAGGATGAAGATGGTAGTGGTGGTGGTGAGCAGTCTAATGAGACGCATATTCAATTAAAGAGCTTTGGATAGATTTAGTGTAGAAAAAAAAAAGTTGTTTTATTCTATAAAATTGGTGTCTATTTGATGATCCAGAAGGTGTTTTTGAGCATGGGGATATATGGTCAGCCAGGGTATGGTCAATGTATTTTATCTGCACTTTAGCTTGGGTCTGTCGATAATTTAGGCATACTTTCTTGACTCTAAAATAGTATGATGGTTTTAGTCGATGCATTGGCGAAAATGAAAGCAGCCTAGGTCGTACAATTCATCGAATGGCTGGGCTAAGGACTGCCCATTAAGGACAAAACTAATAGCACTAGTCTATATCCGACTTCAACAAATCGCACACTCTATTGTCCCTAGCAATAGCACTACTGCCACCAAATGCCTCCTTTATTCAATTCTAACTAAATTTGTGTAGTTTACCGTGGAGACTAACTAAAATAAACTAGCCATAGTTTCGATATACTATACCCTCGATCTGGGTCAGTGGAAAAAAGAAAACACGATGGACCTCCCCCTGAATCTGCAAGGCAAACCATCACCTAAAATTAATGGCCCGCCGTCCAAATTATCCTTTCCTTCTTGTCACTCTTTAGATATTTTGTTTCTTTCCTTCTTTCCTTATTTTTCTTTCTCAAAGTTTTTCAGTTTCACGTCCTTTTTTGTTTTGTTCACCATGGTACACTTTCCGCAAGAGATAATATTCATAATCTTGGGGTACCTCGAAGACGACGACATCAACCGGTCCCTTCTCTTGGTCGACAAGAGTTGGTTTTTTACGTTGGCTCCGCGTTACTATAAGCGATGGGGGAATATCGAACCAATTATCAGATCATATTGCCGTTCTAGTTTGACAGAACGAGTTATAATGATGCAAAGGGTTAATGAATGGTATGCAATTCATGCTAAACAGTTTAACATCAATGATCAGACGGCTCTTTTAACACTTTGGGCGAAACATCACGGAATACAGTTCCCCCAGCTCACAAATTTGGCTTTTTACGGAATGGGTCGCTTGGATTGGAACCAACCTACATTGTGCAGCAACAGGGGTGTGGGGTTATGCAGACTCTCTAACGCGATTTTCAGCAATATGGATCACGACTTACGGGAGCGTACGGAGTTTGCAAATGATGATTTCTTCAACAAATCAGGACGTACACATGCCAAAGAGTTTTTTGAACAATTGTCACTGGTGGAGGATGTGTATATTAAAAGTGAACTGGGGGCGGAAGATTTTCGAGCAATGGTAAAGTGCTCATCGGTTCGTCGGTTGGAAGCAACGTGGTTCGGGAAGGATGAAGAAAAGTGGCCCAGAGAATTTGGCATGAATCTATCTGAGCTTGAAGATATTAAAGGTGAGATGCGTCAATTTTTTGAACGGCTGCATGAGCTGGTGCTTCATACGTCACTTGTAACCGGTGCAAATGAACCGATAACAAGCGGAATCTTATATGAATTTATCCAAAGTGCAAGTAACATGCGCCAGTTCGTGTGTCGTACAATGGAAATATATAGCCAGGACGAGGTTTTCAGCATTTGCACAATAATCCAGTCCGCGCAATCAAAGCTACGCCATTTGGCAGTGAGACTGGTTACGGAGTATGTCGAGTTCTTTGGGCCCCGCATTTTGGAAGAAGTGGTGAATCGTCTTTGCAATTGCAAAGAACTTGAGTATTTGGCCTTTTCTTTGCATTCTTTGAACATGTACCGAGATTGGAATCGGAGATGTCTTCCGAGTTATGCTTTGCAAAATGCAAACTTTCAGCTCTTGACCAAACTTAAAGTCATCTGCCTAGACAATGCGGCTTTGGGGGATCATAGTGGGGAGGATGTGCACCAACTGATCCATATAGGTACGCACTGCAAGTCCCTGGAATTTCTATCGTTGAATTCAATCCATGTTAACCCGCAGGCACTACGGGAAAATCAGCATAGTAACGATGACGGCAAGGAGTGTGTGTTGTTCCCGCGGCTGCGGACGCTAAAAGCGAGGGTTTACGGTGTGGTGACAATTTCATGCTTGCATGACATGTTCAAGTACCATTTCCCGGTACTAGAGCTGGCAGATAAGCCTGTTCGCGAGGAAAATTGTCAGTATTTCTATTTATGCCAACATTGTTCAGTCAAAGAATACCCAGCAAATCAATGCGTACCTTGAATCTTTATGTAGAGAATAAATTTAAATTAATGTTGAAAAGCGGTGGTGTAACACCAGATTATAACATGCTCTTGGTTTTACAATGGTAGTTGATAGGATGCACCCGTATATGGATAACCTAATGATGAAATCTGGCTGCCTGGGGAACCGGGAATGGCTATCCAAAGTAAAATAGAACGGTGATTTGTCGGCCCGGTTACTTATTCATCAGTTATCTCAGGGGGCTTTGCACGAGTCCGCGCGGCTGAATTGCACGTACATCCAAACCCCGATGATTAATAGTTAAATTTTAGGTAAATGGTTTTTCCCCATTGGCTAATTACTATAAATTATGTTAAGAGAATAAAAAAGGAATGTCTAGAGGCCGCAGGTAGCGAAAATGATAGTATATAATGACAAAACGTTTCCTTTTAATGGCCAAAAATTCATGTAAATATTTTGTTAGTTAAGATACACTAATCCCGGCCTTAATACCTCATACCAACTTCTGTAAAACGAGCCAGAAAATTAAACTTCAATGCGCAGTCACAATGGCTGCAATGGTATTTGAAATCTGGGGTGAAGTACTGGTAACCCGAAAAAGTTTTCAGCTTATTCCACTCAGGTGTCGGAAGGTCAGTGCGATGCACCAGGTCAACAAGAGGTATGTGCCGTTTAAACAGCACAAACAGGCACGAAACTTTGCTCAACGCATGAATCCCCGTATAAAGTGTGTGCAGCCGAGGAAATAGCACAAAGTCTTCATCAAACCTGTCATCCAGTTCGCGAATAAGAGCATGTTGGTCTACATTTATATAATGCAATTCCAGGTTCTCAAGCCTGCGGCAATTGGCGCCAATCTTCATCAGCGGGAACCAATTGTCCCGGCACTCTAGGTCCAGCTTCTGCCTGCCCAGCACACCTTTGGAGACACGGAAAATCTTCAAATTGGCAAATGGCTCTATGTCGATGTCATTCAAGATGGGCTTTCCGGTGGTATCCTGGGTCATATAAAGATTGTTGGTCGAGCATTTGTAGATGAGGTTCAGAACCTCAAGCCGTTGGCAATTATGCAGCTTGAGTAACAGCCTCGTTACTACACCTTGACTCAGTAAGCTAGCAACATTTTGGCCGTATTTCCAAGCTTGAGCTATTAGGTCTAAGCGTTCAAACTTCATGCAAGTGGAGCCCAGAACGGTAAACAGACCTAAAAGTTCTTCCTCATTATTCAGCCGCAGGGGATTAATTTTGAGAACTCGTAATCCGGTGCAATGTGCGATGTACTGGGTTATAAAACGGCACGCCATTTTTTGTTCCCCGTACTGTTCAAGCACTTCCAGCTGTCCTAGAAACTCTCTAACGTTCGTGGCTCCGGACACCAACTCCTCTTCAATAACAGGAAGTGGAGCTGTGTCATCCCCTGGTACAGCATATATTTTTCCGCGCACCTGTAGCACTCTGATCGATGGGCTTTTAGCCAAAAACTTTAGTTCATATAACGTCAATGAACCCTCGATATTGATCGTAACCAGTGACTTCAAACACCGGATAAACGCTATAATCGGCTCTCTTTTCTCCTCTGTGAATATACTGCGATTCTTGCTAACAAAAAAATCTTCATCGGAGTCATCTTCGTCGTCGAATTCAAATTTGCTAAACAGTGTTAATTCCTCGAGTGAGTGCCTACTAGGACTGCTTACCATGGCATCAACGAGGTCCCAGATGTTGAAGAAATGCTGTAGCTCTAGCTTGCTAAGTTTAGCGATTTGTAGAATTTTGTTGGTGGTTTGATCAAAATCTAAGCAAACCACTAGATCTCGTAACTTTGGCAGCTCTAGACCATGATTGATGGCCCAGGATATATTGCTATATTTACAGCGATGATCCAGAACTAGCTTCAAGATATGAATGGCATACACTTTGTTGAGTCTTTTTATGCTCGCAGACACTTTCCCCGTTGTTAATCCAGTAGAGGTGTGGTCTTTGTAGCAATTGTTGATAACTCTTATTACGGGGGAGCAGGGGAAATACGGATGGTACCCCGGATAGCCCACCTGGTAGTAGAACTCTGCGAGCCCGTGAAACCATGACTTGTTGATCATCAGTAAACGCTGTATGCTGTCAGCGTCAAGGTAGCTCCATATGATTCGCTTTATCTCCAGTGGTAACTGCTCCATGTCTCACATTGGTCTTGTTTTGATGCAGCAAGAGATGGAGGTGAAATTGTTTTCAAAAACTCGAGCTGACCGCGCGATGAGCCGCATCTTCTCCAAGGCTCAATGTTTTAACGATCTCTTTGATCTAACGCGTGACAGCTTGTGTAAAAGCGCCTTTAGCATTGATCTGATTAAGTCTTTTTCAAAGAGGAAATTCTGGTTCAATGATTTACTCCATTCGAAACCAAGCGCCTCGAGCTTGTCGTTGGAGAGAGAAATGACGCACGGTATTTGTGTTTAGTTAAATACTTCAAACCATTTACCGGTGCTATTAACCAACGCCGATGGCAATAATCAAACCTCTAAACGTACACAAACTTGTAGGCGATTATCATCACGGGTTTTCTTGCCAACCAGCTTACTCTTGTGTTAATACGTTAATACCATAGTGCTGTCAAATTGGGTTCTCCATGCTGGCACAATCATATTGCCAATTGGCTGGTCTGTGTTATGCCCTAGGAGTTGCGGAATATCTTTGGTGTTGGTCGAAACGCCCTATTGATAGCTAAAACATATGCAAATACGTTTGTCCATAATTTACCTACTGTCAATCTAAAGTTTCCATGATAAACAGGCGATGATCAAATACACATGTACAATCGGAAAAAGATCGGCCATCACGAGTCTCGAATACCACAGGACCTCGCGGCGGAAAATCTGAGACACAAAAAATTTCTGATCTTAGGCCCCCCAAAAACATTTTCTCTCTCTCCATCTTCTCTTCCTCCATCTTTTTCACTCACACTTCTCTCTAGACATATACACGCATGTCATTCTTGTTTGGTCCTTCTTATTTCTGGGGGAAACCATCAGGCGCTGTGCCTGATACTACCCCACCACCACCAGTCGTGACATACCCAGAAACTACCTATGGCGGATCAAACCTTCCAGGGGGCATGGCCAGCGCTGCTGCTGCGCTATCCAACGCCATAAACCCTGCGGGATATTTCGCTAAATATGGTTCCATTGGACCAGTCCACGATATCGCAGTACGAGACGAATTTGTTAGCTCATTTGATAGACGGATGCGGAACCCAGGTAGGGTCGTGGAACATATCACACCAGACTCGTTGAAACAAGGCGGCACTGATCGAAGTAAATCGACCTTTACCGAAGATGAAGCTGTACCAGAGATTTTCCGAGCGAGATTACGAGACTACTTCCGAAGCGGCTACGACCGAGGGCATCAAGCGCCTGCTGCAGATGCCAAGTACTCACAAAAGGCGATGGATGAGACTTTTTATTTGACCAACATGTGTCCACAGGTAGGTGAGGGGTTCAATCGACACTACTGGGCGCATTTCGAATACTTTGTGCGGGGGCTAGTGAAGGAGTATGCATCAGTTCGAGTTGTTACCGGTCCATTGTATCTACCAAAGAAGGATGCGGACGGTAAGTGGCGAGTCACGTATGAAGTGATTGGCAATCCTCCTAATGTTGCCGTACCTACACATTTCTTCAAGGTTATCGTGGGGGAGAACCCACTACCAGGTACGCATGCGGCTGCCAAGGCTGGTGGCAAGAACGATAGTGTCGCAGTTGGGGCGTTTGTGATGCCAAACGCTGTGATTAATGATGAAACTCCACTAAAGTCATTTTACGTTCCATTAGAATCTGTCGAACGGTCTTCAGGGCTCCAGTTCATGTCCAAGCTTCCAGCTAATAAACAACGAGATCTGTGTCAGGAAGTCAAGTGTGACTTGGTGATTCGACAGTTTAACAATGCATTGCCAGCACCAAAACAACCATTAGCATTACCACCACCAAAGAATTAAATTATATATATAGAAACACACATTTTTCATTTCTAGCACTACTTTTAATCATCTTCGTCGCGCTCTTTCTCTACTTGTTTGCAGTCGTTGACGCCGTCGGCGTAGATGCCAAATTTCTCTTCCTTTTCGGGGAGCCATGGTGAATCAATGATCTTACACATTCGTTCCTCGCCCTTGCCCTTTTTGAAATACAACCGGGTCGTTGAAGCATGCGCTAGTACATGGCCACCGACAGCCTTTTTTGCGTCCCCGTACATGGCATCCGGAGACGCCGTCACTTGATTAGTAATGACCACAGCAATACCATATACATCAGCAAGATTTTGCAATCTTCGAAGGAAATGCGAAAGGTGTTGTTGACGGTTGGCAAGTTCACCTCGGCCAGTAAACTCTGACCTATAATGATTAATAATACTATCAACAATCATTAGCGAGAACCGGGTAGCAGACATCATCTTCTCAGCTTCGTCAAGTAGTTTCAACTGATGATCCGAATGGTACGCTCGCGCATATGCAATATTATTCAATGCTTCCTCTGAGTTCATACCGTATCGCTGCGAAATCTCCACAATCCGCTGTGCTCGGAATGTGCCTTCGGTATCAATGTAAAGTACTCTCCCTTCAGCGCCACCCATATCCACAGGCAGCTGCGCTGTAACAGACAAAGTATGGCAGAGCTGTGATTTACCAGTTCGATATTCCCCAAAAAGCTCAGTAATCGATCCAGTTTCAATACCGCCACCCAACAGGTTATCCAAGTTTGGTGACCCAGTTGTAATCGCCAGCAATCTCTCTCGCTCTTCATTGGCCATAGTTGCTGTCTTGAATCCCATTTCAGTGGTGGAACAAGCGACTCCTAAGATGGTTTCTGCCTTTGTAGCCGAGATACCCTTAACCGCTGCCAAGGTCCGCAACGGGGTTAATGCAATCATTCGAACATTGTGAAAGTTTGCTGCTCGCAGTTTCCGGACATCAGCAGCAGAGATGCCACCAACACCGATCAATGAATCTACCGATGCTGGTACGCCGTGAATATTAGCTTGTTCCAATGGGTCATCTGGCAGATCACCAATCTCCATTCCTTCTGGTACTTGGTCGTTGTCACTTCCGTTACGCTGATGCTCATCATCATGTTCGTTATCATTTAAGGTGTTGTCTACGTTATTAGCAGAACCATCTTCCTTGCTTCGAGGCGGGATAAGCTGTGAAGAATCTTCAATCTGATCTAAATCTGCAGTCATGGTAGTTAGTTAGAAAGGGTATCACAATATCAATGAAAGATAAAGAAATATGTTTGGGTGGCAATTGAAAAATAAAAATAAACGCGCGTTTAATTCCTCTTTTTTTTCGCGCCCAGACGCGTTAGCCCACTTTAAAAGAAAGACAGTGCATCGGAATTCCGTCTCTCCCGCAGTCGTTGGCTGAAACCAGGTTTGTCTTGTATCTATAAAGTAGAGGTTAGTTAACATGGGGGGTTTGTTACATACATCTAACTATAATGACGATATCGATACCGTTTATTTGGTATCTTAATATATCTATCCTAACCTACCCGCCCGAGAAGTTGGGTTTCAGATGAACCCAACTGTTTCTTTGTTCTGATAGAATAAAGGGGAACCCTATGTCCTTTAAACTAGCCCCTCAACTATACCGATAGTATAATTTGGCTGCGTTTCATATGTAAAGAAGCTTGCGATGGGTGCGCTTTTTGTAGATCTCAACAAGACATAAAAATACTGTCAGCTAAAAAGATGGCCAATGCGTCTCAAAACACAAAGCATTGACCAATTAACTTAAATCTCTATCAAAGTGGCTAGATTGAGTGTTAGATTAGATCGATTGAAGTTTAAAAATCATTTTGGAACAATAAAATTTACTCTTGGGTGTGCTAACATGCATTATGTATAAGTCATTGCTTGTACCAGCCAATCAATGCAGCCTTTTTTAGAGAGAACAAGGATCTCTTTACCCAAGAAACCCTCAACCACAATATGATACAATCAAACAAAAAAAAAGTCGCATTAGCTAGCTTCATATATATATAGTAAAAGATGCGAACAGAAACAAAAATATTTCACATTTTCAATAGAATATAATAATCATTTTGTTCATCCTCTTCTTTTACACCGCTTCAGACCAAATAAAAAAGACGGGGGAAGGATCGCATATCACGATTGGAAAAATAATACTGCTGCCAAATATTATAACGGCTTTTATTTGAAAACCATAATAATATTATCAAAAGAAACACAATTTGATCCAGATTCGAACACGTCAAGTTTCAAAATCCTTCTGTCATCCATCATCGTTCATTTTAACTTGAGAGTGTTAAGTTAGTATTGGACTTTTAACAATCTGGCACGGTGACGGTTTATTCTTTGTGCGGGGAGGACTTTATTATACAAAGCGACAACAATAAAAAAACATACTCCAACACACACGATAATTGGCAACAGCGCAAAAACTTTGTGAATATTCCAAGACAAGCCGCTACTGTGAGACAGGGTGCTAGTACAACATACATTGTCATCTTGTCAAAAGCCCCAAGCTTGCTGTCAGAAATAATATAATCATCAAACCTCTTACAGCTTGAAAGGAGAGGCTAATTGCAACAACCAATATCTCTTCTTCATCTTTTCATCTCTCATCTCTTTACCAATATTTTATTTATTATTTATACCCTCTGTTAGTTCCATTTACAGCGACTTTTTATCCATTTATTTTAAATGGTCGAACCAGTTTCAAATACCACAGCTATGGGCGGCAATAGTGGTGGTGGTACAACAACTACTGGGCGGGTTGGAGCTACCAACAACAGCTATACAACATTGGGCTTACAACGTACCAATAACTCAACGACACCATCCAGTAATGCTGCTATACAACGCCAGTCTAATTTAGAGTATGGATATGAACCCTCCTTAATTTTTTAATTTTTTATTTTTTTGCACTTGATACTAACGAAAAAACCCACCATTCTAGAGGAAATCGACTGCCATCTGATCACCGTCAATCGATATTAAATCCACCTTCTTTATTAATCGATACGGTGGCTAGTAATAATTACACTACCAATAGTCTTTCAAACGCCGGCGCTTCGTCACCTTCACCCACCACTTCGGTTTTAAGCGTAATTAATGCCTATGCCGAGTTGGGTGGTGGTAGTGCCAACAATTCGACAAACTCTCTATCTATAAAAAACAATGCTACTTCGCTCTATAGTACCTCTCAGCGTCATCATCAGCTGCAGCAAACTGAAAGCAGGGACAGGAACATTAACAACAATAATCAGCCCAACCACCAACTTAATTCATTAAAAAGTCCAGACGTACCAGATTCTGTCTCTGGTTCTTGTTCTGACAATTCCTCTTCAACTTCTCTTTCTTCTGCATCACCATCAACTCGACATTATTCTTTTTTACAAAATCTTTCCTTTGCCGACCTATCTTCTGCTTTATCCCTTAATTCCAAATTTGATAATCACCTGTCAGAAAGTGCGACAAAGATGCATATAACCAATAATAGCAGCGGCAGCGTGGCCCTCCCGCCGCCCCCGCCACCAGCGACAACAGGAGAAGGAGAAAGAGGAGGAGCAAAAACAACAACCTCAAATACTACAACAGAAAAAAATTTCACCCCTGAACCAGAGACACTTTCTAAACAAAATCTTGAACTTTATCAAAATAAACAAGAACAATCTACTCCAGGTGAAAATAAGAACAAGAGGTTATCTACTAGATTATCTTTTCACCAGCATCAATCATCGAGACCATCTTTATCTTTATCGGATATTCGATCTGCCTCCGTCTCGGGTTTAGGGAGAAGGTTTTCACGTCACTCGACAAATACAATCGACATGAACGGAAATAGGAAAAAGGGTGGGTTTTTCAGGAGGTTATTTGGCCGTGATTCAAACTCTAATCAGGCAGATTCAGAATCTGCTGAGATTAACAAAGATGAATCTCAAGCTGATGAAAGTCACCCACAACAACAACAACAAGAACAAGAACAATCGTCTCAGGAGATGCAACAAGAAGCACCAGTAATTGTAAAGTATTCCACTAATTATCAAGAAAAAAAAAAGCTGATCATAGTTTACTAACATTCTTCTTGTTTTTTTTTAGCAACAACGCAAGGAATCTCTTCAACGTCCAAAACCACCAAAAATCCAAGTTCCTCGAAAACCTGTCCCCCGGTTAAAATTGGAACCAAATTCGCCGTTTCAACCTATCGTCATGAGTGATATTAAATCGCCAGTAGGGCTTGGGCTATCGGATCTCGGCCAAAATCAACAACAAACAACGATCGTGGAAGAAGAAGAATCGCACGAAGATGAGGGTCCTCCGCTTCCACACATGGAAAAATCCAAAGAACCGGTTTATACAGCACCATACAGTTACAAGGATTCACCGATAAGTGAATCTAGTCCCTCATTCTTACGATCGTCGTTGCCATCGAGTCCCGTTTTGCCGGCCCATCGAGGTTCAATTGCATCCTTATCACACCGGGGATCTGTAGTTTCACATCGAGGGTCAGTTGCTAGTGGGTCCCCTGTTTTGGTAAATGGTGGTATACCAAAAAATGAAAATCATAATAATAATAATAATAACAACAGCCCAAACAACAACAACAGCAATATTAATTCTAATATTAAAAATAATGAAGTCGATAACAAACCTCCTTCTAACGTCTTCAAAACCAACATGTTCCAAGATACCAGTTCGCAGAATTCAAGCGCGAATAATAGCGCCAACACAAGCAGAGAACAATTGGATAATAACAGCAACAACAGCTCGCCTACATCGTTTGGTGCATCTGAAGGCGATTATGAACGAACTGCAAAGAAGTTGTACGATGGTCATTCAGGTACCATGACATCGGACGAATATGCACAATGGATGGGGAGTGAGGGTGATGAACAATCGGGTGTACGAACAGCATTTATGGATTTGTTTGACTGGCAGGGAAAGAGTATATTGTGCTCGTTGCGAATGCTATGCGAGAAACTATACATGAAGGGGGAATCTCAACAGTTGAGTCGAATTATTGAAGCATTTTCTCAGTCGTGGGTGTCAAAAAATCCAAATCATGGCTTTTTTGACGCGAATGTTGTTTATACCATCACCTATGCATTGATTTTATTGAACACTGATATCTATGGGGCTGACCATACTGTACAAAAGAAGATGGCAAAGGGCACATTTGTTCACAATACGATGGAGACGATTCGAGGACAAGCCAAGGCTGAACTAGACGCCGACAGAGCAGTGGAGGCGCTTAACGGTGGTGGTACTGGAGAAAATAACAATAGCAGCAGCGATGACAACAAGAAGGAAGAAACCGATATGGACACACGACGAAATTCCACTGCGTCTCCATTACCATTCAAGCGAAACAGTAACTCGCTAGTAGGATCAACGCAGAGTGTGGCGCCGTATGATACGACAGCATTGGTTGGCGAAAACTCGGTGAAACCTCTAACAAAAGAATGGGAGTTCAATCTAGAGACGATTTTGAAAATCTTTTATACTTCTATTACAAAGGAAGCGTTGAAACTGCATTTGGTTGAAAATACTTCTCCAAGTGTATCGACAAATATTTATACCCACCATCAGCATCATCCAAGCGCTAGTCATGGCTTGGCTCCTAGCATTTCCGCCGCACCATCATTCCGATCAACAAGCCAAAACTCGACCACTTCGTCCTCCATCTTTGGCAGGATGAGTTCCAAGTTCAAGTCAAAGAATGCATTCGAGAATCAAAGTCGACTATCGACGTTTTTTGATCGATCTGGTGATACTTTCCGACGAGATTCTCTAAACTCAACATTTTCGTTCGAATCTAATTACTCGACAGTGGGTCGGCACGCGGTAGGGTTTGCAGGTCTGCTGTGGAACTCCATGATTAAAGAAGAAGATTCTCCAACTTTGGATGGTGATGACGATGATGACTTTGCAGACTTTTCCAAGATTGAAGCAGAACTGGAGAAGGAAATGGAACTAGAGTTGAACGGTGCTCCATGGGCAAAAGAAGGGCTATTACGGTATCGACCATATATCGATCCTACTACCGGTAAGAAATCCAAAAAGAAGGATTGGATACAAGTGTTTGTGGTGGTTCAACGTGGTCAAATCAAGATCTTCAAATTCGACATGAGTGGTAAGAGCAAGTCCAAGCAACAGCAACAACAGCCAATGTTGGGTGGTGGAGCGGTAGGTGCTGGTAACTGGATGGACAATGCGGAATTGGTAGACGGGTTTCATTTGTGTCATACTATGGCACAAGAATTGCCGCCACCAAAGCATGGTAATGAATACACCGCTTCTTGGGCATTGACATTGCCTCAACGTGGTTTATTGGTGTTCCAAGCCGGCACATCAGAAATCGCCCAGGAGTACGTGTACACTTGCAACTACTGGGCCGGTCGGTTATCTAAGGAACCATTTGAAGAACCAGTTAGTAGTATGGAGTTTGGATGGGGTGCACCACTTGAAGCTGCTTCCAATGGCAACGGCAACAACAATCCAATGTCTACAGTTTCGGCTAGTTACAGTACACCAAATCTGGCACGAGCACCATCGATTACTGCACTAAGAACCAATGGACGGCATGGTGGCGGTCATGCTGGATCCTTACGACCGGGTGATAAGGTAACTATCCGAGAATGGCGCCCTACTGGCCACAGCATGGCAATTTCCCATTTGAACGAAGACAAACAGCTTGCTAGTTTGAAGTCGTACGTCAATGCCACGGAATCCAAGCTTTCTGAGCACAATGCGTTGCGGTCACGGCTGTTACAAGCATTCACCCCTGCTTCGCCAAATTAGACCAAGGCGCATCAAAACTGGGAACGTAAGAGTCAGTACTTGTTGCAACAATTGGTTCGGTTCAAGACTTATGTAGAAAGCTTGGAACGTGCAACCAATGATCGAATTGCCGCTAATATCAAGAGGGCCGAGAAGGAGGAGGAGCAAATGGAAGAAGAGGATAATGCTACACGGAGAACGTCTACTGCCGAATCATTTAGCACCGCCACAGGAACTGCAGTAGCTGTTGAAGAGTCTGTGCCTACCACGCCAGTATCATAATTTTGTATAGAGTTATAGTAATAATTGACGAGATATAATGAAAGTTTTTGGCTACCTAACTATCACCTCTCGAGTGGGGGCGGCTCAAGCGGCTCGGGGGTCCCAACGTCTTGTGTGCCGAGGCCCAAAATCACTTCTCTCCCTCCCCCACAACGTGATTGACACAAAGACTACAACGCTACGATGGACCTGACAAGGCGGCGCATCGAGCCCAGAGTCGGGCAGATAGATGCCAGTATCCTGGATAGCGAGCTGCTAAACATGCTCAAGAACCAGCTCTGGGAAGCATTCAAAACGTACCGTCCTGATATCAAGGACAAATACGAAAGCGAACTGGTGCTTTTACTCAAACTTGCATTATTTAAGCTCACGGTGTGGGACAACTCGGCGACCTACGGGGCCAAGCTTCAGAATCTTAGGTTTGTGGACGCTCGTACACGCACTGGTGCACCTATTTCGATGGCTCAAAAAGTCGGATACGGTTTGATGGTCGTGGGCGGATCATACCTATGGGAAAAGCTCGAAGAATATTTGACTCGAGCATCATATACTGGTCAACATGATGGAAATGTTGAAAGAGTACGAAAACTCACCGACTCCTTGTCAACGCTATGGTCTGTGTCGTCGTTGGCCAATTTTGTCTTGTTCCTGTTCAGCGGCAAGTACTCGACTCTGGTGTTACGGCTACTGAGGATCCGACTGGCGTCAACATCACGACAGGTTAGTAAGCAAGTTAATTTCGAGTTCCAGAACCGACAACTGGTATGGAATGCATTTACAGAGTTTTTGTTGTTCATTTTGCCATTGTTGAACCTGCCAAAGCTCAAGCGAACTGCGGTACGGTTTTTGTCGGGGTCGCCAAAGAACAACCAAATTGAAGCAGAACTGGCGTTCTTACCGGAAAAGACATGTGCGGTTTGTTACAAGCAGGATGCACAGAATGATGCGGTGACTAACCCGTATACTGCGGTTGAATGTGGGCATGTGTATTGTTATGTCTGTATCAAGAGTAAACTAGGGGAGAATGATGGGGAAGGGTGGAATTGTTTGCGATGTGGTACCATGATCAAGGATGCAAAGCCGTTCGATGATATTGATCCAGAGAGTATTACTGTAACGGTGGATGAAGGGGATGGGAATGAGAAGAAGGAGAAGGTTGAAGAGGATGTCAAGAAGCAAGAACCTAAGGGTGCTACCCCTACCAAGGAGGAACCAGATGATGAAGATGAAGACGATGACGAAGAATTTTATGACGACGATGATGACGAAGAAGATGAAGGCACATCGAGTGGATTCATTGTACATGATGACTATTTATAAATATTAGATAGCGGATGAATATATTATATATATTTCTGCATATATGTATACACACACACACTATACCTACGATTTGTCAAACTGCTTTTGATAAAACTCAACAACTCGATCGCTAGAAGTTGCCTCCTCCGGGTTCTTGTCATCTCGAATCCGCAAGAACCGAGGAAACCGCAGAGAAATACCCTTACCCTTATCCAGTTCGTTGATGCCAGCTCGATATACTGGAGACAGAGACAAATCAGCAGTCAACACTTCAAACACCACTTTAGGCTCAAACCATACATCAGGTTGGTTAGGACGAGCCGAATCGTGCTTGACATATGATTTCTTTTGGTCCAACACGGAATCTTTCAAAAGACCATGTAACTTTTCCAAATCAGCTTCTGAAAACCCAGTGCCAATCTTACAAATAGTCTCATATTCTTCTTCGTTTGGATTGTAGCACCCAAGCAAGTAACCTCCATACACCCCGGTACGCTTCCCCCGGCCGTAATACGCACCAAGCACTACCAAATCAAGCGAATCACCAACACCTTCCAAGTAATCCTTCTTGAGTTTGAGCCAGTTTCGACTCCGTTTATTTGGTTCATATTCCGAGTCCTTCTCTAGCGCCTTGATCATCAGCCCTTCACAATTATCCTCGATAGATTGATCCAGGAATTGCTGGATCTCTTCAAGGTTGTTGGAGTCTTTCCACTTGGCAAAAGTAAACTCGCCTTCAATCTCACCAAAATATTCCTGCAGCAGTTCTCGTCGCTCTTTCAAAGTCTTACCCATCAATGGCTCACCGTTCAGGTACAACAGATCAAATGCAAATAAACATACCCGTACTTTAATCTCACTTTCTTCCACATCCTTTCGTTTTCGTGTTGATAGCACTTGGAATGGCAGGATTTTTTTAGTTTCCCGATCCCATGCTACAGCTTCACCGTCAATGATAAAACTAGTAACGCCCTTCAATGCCTTCAATTTGGGCCCTACACTCAGAATATCGGGGTACTTTGTCGACATGTCTTCCAAGTTCCGGCTGAATACAGAAAAGGCACCTTCCTCCGAACAATGAATCTGGGCTCGTTGCCCATCGTACTTGTATTCACACGTGAACGTATCGTTTTCAAACCGGCTGATAACTTCACCGATACTATTAGTAGCCTTTGCCAACATGGGCTGCAGAGGAATCCCAGGAACCAGCTTGCAGTGCTCGGTTACATGCTCCAGTCCATGGTCTAACACAGCTCGAATGATAACTTCGTAATTGGGTAACTGACTAAACACCTGTGATAGATCACTCTCCGCCTTGCTAATGACATCTGGTTTTGCCTTTCCCCCAAATTCATGCTGAGCAAACGCCTGTGCCAAGGCAGTTAACACTGTCTTTTCCTGCACACCGATCCGCAGCTTACCTTCCAAACTTCTTACCAAATACTTTGCTTCATTGCCCTGACACGCCGCCATCATACCCTTGATAATCCCCAATTTCTTATCGTTACTTTCTTTACCAG